>JAXQQM020059056.1:0-42356 GCA_034641835.2 Pinus albicaulis
ATTGGGTTCTCGGATAAACTCATCCCACCAGATTACATCGGCTTGTTGATACGATCCCGATCGGACGGTCGCGCTCAATCGCATGCGACCTGCGGTCGCAATCACATCCTTCCCTCCATCTCAGGTTGATCTCGCCCATCCCGTTTCCTCCCCAGATCGGCGGTCGACGCTCAATCGCAACTCCCCCGATCGCCGATCGCACGTTCTCTCTCTGTCTTCCCGTTAAATCTCCCGCTAGTCCATTTCCTCCCCGAGGATCAACGGTTCTGCATGTCCCGCTCCATTCCTCCGATCGCTGATCGCAAGTCTTTCTGTCTCCGCCCCGATTAAATCACAGCCGTCCATCCCCTGCTGATCCTATGGCTCAGCGTTAATCACATGCTCCTCCCTCCGTCTCCTGATTCAATCCTGTCCGTCCGTTCAATCCGCGATCCGACGGTCATCGCTCAATCGCTTCCCCATTCTCAATCGCAATCGGAACTTTCAAAATGTGTGTTGCGATTGACACCCGCTCCGACCTCCGATTGCGATTTCCTGATTGAATCCTAGCCGTCCATCCTTTCCAGATCTGACGGTTCACGTTTATGTTCCCTCCGCCTCCGCCGGGTCCCACCTCCATGGCCTCCGCTCCATTGTTTTCCATCATTTCCTTTGTATTTCGACCCAACGCTAGTCTTTGGGTTTTTCACTATGTGTTCATTTCTCCGCTCCTCTCCGTTGTTACCACCGTTCTGCAACCGTTCCTCCGGGTTTTCACTGCATTTCTCCACCTCTGCTCGGGTTTTAAACAGAGTTATTTTCGTTGTGCAGTCAGCTCATAGAGGTATTCTCAGCACTGCCAGCAGATCAGCAGATGGTTTCAAAGGGGTTAGTGGTTTCTGTTGACATAATTAATGTTAACCCCGCAATTCAAAGGATTCAAGCACTGTTTGAAGACTAAGAGCGCACCTGCAAGTCATAATTGCGCTACCTAATAGCAGGACGTTCTCTCCAGACGTACACCTTCCTACAGCAATCTCCATGCCTCCTCGAGCCCTTAAACAGATTAATGCACTGACAGGAGCCTCATTAGAGACTGTCTGAGCAGCAGTAATGGAGTTATGGAGAAGTCGCGGACTTCCATCCATGTCATTTATTTCAGAATGGCAGCACAGATCTCCAAGCGCCGAAGGGACTCCAAAGAAACATCAGAGGTCAATTTCCGGCCTGACAGAGCCTCCAAACAGTCTACAGAGTACATACAGCGCTGCGTTTCAGCCATTAAGCAGCATGGGTGTGGACACTTCCGCCGATTCTGTTTTAATGAGATCAATTTAATTGTCTATCTACCTCTGTCTCTTCCTTTTCTCCTATAAGAAATCCCCGAGAACACATTGTAAAGGTTTTTGTTGCCTTGCTGGGCATCTGCTGTTAGAGGGATTCAGTTTGACTGTTAGAACAGCCTCGGGAGGAAGTTGCAGAGTAGTTTGTATGTAATAGGCTGGGAGGAGAAGTTGGGACTGTATTAGCCATTGAGCCATATTGTACATGATTGGTTTTGCATCAATTAATCAAAGCACATTTCACAGGATCCTGGTCTATTACTATTGGTGATGTTTTTCTTAACTATGTTATTTACATTTTCATATTGTTTCATGTCCTGCTGGTAGGCATCAGAATAATGGTATAGGATTCACCCTTTGTTAGGTGCCCTATGCTGTCTGCTCTCCCTACCTTTATGTTTTCTGTTAGATGTGTTATCTAAGAGTTTTTTTTAGTTGATTTAACCAGCGCAGTGGATGTTATTGCCTGCTGGCTGATGTATGAATTGATTGAAGCTATTCTTAGATGTTCTTGAGGGGTTTTAAGCTGGAAAGTTTGGGAGCACTGGGGATAAGAGTAAGCCCTGTCCACTAGGATCCTTGCACGACCAGCTTACCTTTCTAAGATCCCTTCATTTATCTTATCTTTGTTTTCCCTTGGAGTTGCTAAAGCAGACCTGGAGTTAAATGACCTCTGGTCCGATCTATAAGCAGCCCCATTGTCTCTCTGAGAGCCGCCTTTGAGTATGTCCAAGCAGGTCTGGAGTTAAATGACCTCTGACCTGATCTATAGACAGAAATCTGGTTGTTCTCCTTCTTTCACTTTCCTTCCTAATGTTCCACTCCACTCTCTAATCTAAAGATCCTTTAGTGTAGATGACTTGCCCTTTGAAAGCCTTGGCTAGTGGATGCAAGTAATTTCCTTTTATGACTCCATAGCCCAATGGATGGCACTGTCTTGGCCCATTCTCCTTGCTGAAACATCCTGCTGCTTTGTTCCTTTTCTCCCATTGCTTTCCCAGTCCATGATCTCCTAACCAACCCAGCAACCCTCCAACCAAATTATTTAAACCCCCCTCTGTGCTTCATAACTAGCCTAACATCTTATTTTTGAGCTTCAAAGATACATCATTCTTTGCTCTATTTGGAGAGATCCCTCTTCGGGTCCAGGAGGGCTAGATCCTAGGGCCCCAAAGTGGTTCTAATGTTGTCTCATCTTTTGGTCTTGCCAATCTGGCCAAAACATGGGAACCCCAACATAATGGCGACTCCACTGGGGAAAGAACTGCTTTGTCTCTAGATTGGCTTTTCATTGCTGATGGTGGACAGCATCCAGCTCCAAAAGGTCATAATCATCCACCTGGCGACTCCACACTCCCTACGATCCAAAGACCTGATGACTCCACTGGTGGAGGACTCTGAACTGGTTGAGAAGATACAATGACCTCTTTTTGATTTACAAACATGCTTCCACGCATACAGAGAAGATATGCCCCAATGAGCCGGGAGCATATCCCTGGATTTCCACACAAAATGCCTGAAGTGGACTGGTTGAAAAACCTTCCTACCTTTCAGGGTGAAGACGCTGAGGACCCCTTGCTACACCTCATCAAGTTTCATATACATGTGTGGAAATTTAAAGTTGAATGGCATGAAGACTGCCTAATGAAAATGTTCATGGCAACATTAGAAGGAAAGGCTAGGGTCTGGTATGAATGGTTAGAACCTCGGAGTTTGTTTTCCTTAAAGGACATGCACCAAGTATTTTACAGAAACTATAAAGGAAACTCTCCATCCTTATCATGGGACTGTTGTGATCAATCTTAGAATATCATACAGTACCTGTTAGATATTGATGAGGATTTGGTTAATATGCAATCAGAAGATCTGTTGATAGCCATTCAAGAATTTCATATGCATCCTAGCTACCACAAGAACATGGATGAATCGACTGAGGAAGAAAACAACCAAGAGGCTGTGGATTTTTTCCAAGATATTCCTGAAAACTCAGTTGCTGATTCATCATCCCTTATGGTTGAGGCGCAAAATGACATCCAACCTCAAATTCAGTCTTCAGAGGAAACAAAGAGCTGCTGCACCTCTGCACAAAGGGACACCAGACCGTCCTCCCCTTTGACAGAGGAAGAAATAGATCAGATCATCAATAGACAGCTAGCCTCTGAAATTTTTTACCGATCAGACGTCCTTGCCCATTCATCTGATGAGCTTTATTGCACAGAGTTGGAAAGCTCAAATGTAAATCAGAGTGAAGAGAAATCTGCTGATGACCCAGTATGTCTGGTTGGCAGCATTACTTACGTTCATGACTCTCCTATTTTTGACCTATCTGATGATGACGTTCCCCAAACAGAAGAAGATCTGGTAGGGTCATCATTAGCAGATTTATGGGAGGAGAGTCAATCCTTTTCACTTCCAGAGAGTAATGAGCCAATGCAGGCTATTTATGATACTGATGAAGGGAGCTTTGAGAGTGCAGAAGAGGGTGAAGGATCTCTAGATCTTTGCTTCACTCCATTACAACTCATCAGTAATGGTTTTCACATGGATGGAGGTCAGCAGCGTTTCATCTCAGATGATGAAGAGGAAAACAAAGAAGAGATTCTCGAGTAGGATGTGAATAATGAGCTTTCTCTCGAAAAAGAGAAAGCAACGGAAAAAGACCCTGCTCAAGAATACATGGATCTTTTCACGGAGCCCTGCACCTCAGAGCAGAATATATCAGAGCTCCGAGAGGACTCAGCCCCAATATACGATGAGTCCTCCAGTTCAGAAGATGAGGGAGATTCTCTCTCTCAAGAGAGTCTTCTTCTGGATCCAGTGGAAGAAGAAGAGATCCTGGTCGAAGCCAGCCTGCCAGACATTCATAGCCAGGTATCTTTTCATGATCCTTATGCACGTTTCCTACATATATTTGAAGAAGGATAAAAGGTCTTGCTCAGCAGCATGTTGCAAACAGAAGGAAAATTTTTCAAGGCTGCTGTTATTGAACAAAAGGAGGGGGAGCTGCCCTGCCTATCCAGCATGCTCAAGGAGTTGAGCAGAAAGGACCAGCCATGGGATCACTTGATGGACTGGTTACATTGGAAGACCATGTTTGTAAGCTAGATTGTAAATATTCCAGTTAGAGTAGGGTAGGTAGGAAAGCTCAATAAAGCTCAGTACATGAGAAAGTAGATTAGTTGTTTCATTTTCTGTCTTAGAATGTAGAGAAGAGACCTGCTAGACAGTCTAATCCTAGCAGGTAGTAGTGTAGGTAGAGAAACATATGAGACCAACAGTCTAATCTGGTCTCATGGAGTAATAAGGGTAGAAGTAGATTAGGTTTATTTTTCCTGTTTGTAAAAGTTAATGATGTAAAGGGTCTGCAAGTCCAAATGCACCCAAGAAGAAAAAATGTTAGGACTATAGTGTGGGTAGGTAGTTGTTTGGAAGAATTTTACTGCTGATATGTTGTCTTCACAGTATGTGGCAGCTGATCTAAAGAAAGAAGAAAGATGGCTTATAGCAGCAGGCATCTGGCCTACACCAAGAGATCAATTTCTGAATTCTTGACTCCTTCAAGAAGAAGCCATCCCCATGTGGAGCCACTGTTAGCCCCCCTATGAAATTTTTGACAAGCAAATAGGGGGCTAATTTGTTGTTGAGTCTTCAAGGAATGCTTTTCCCCTGAAAACACAGTCTCCTTGAAGCCTCTATGTGCCTTTTATCCTTTGATCAAATCCCCTCTGCTGATGTCCCTTATAAAGCCTCTCTGCTGATGAAGAAATGCCCAAAGGCTTCCTTTTCCCTCTTATTTCCCCTCATTTAGCCTCTTTTCATCCCCCTTGTCTTCCCCTTTTATTTCCCTTCTTACCCTTCAGTTTCCCCAAAACCCCCTTTAATTTCCTCCCCTAAGCTTTGTTGGCCTCTTCTCCCCTTTATTCCTCTATCGTTCCCCTTCAAACCCCTTAAAATCCATTAAAATGGGCTTAAAAACCCACTTTCCGACTATGTAATAGGGCTTAGCCCCTTTACCGCAAGCCCCTTCAACCACTTCCCCACATATGCCCCAGCGCTGGGACCAAGCGCTTAAGTCCCAGGCGCTAATCGAAATCGGAAGACCGGGCGGGCGCATTTCCTTTGTTATAACGCAAAAGTCCAATGTGATTTATTTATAACGTTAAGTCGCGCGGTGCGTTCCGCACCGTTGATCTACCTTGATGATTTAACGGTGGGCCTCTAATCGCAGCCCTTCTCCGATCGCAATCGCAAGTCTCAACAATGTCGCCTCGACTGCCGTCCCCCGATCTCATCCTAACCGTCGATCTGCCCCACGATCCGATGGTCCTCCGCTAATCGCAAGCCTTCTGCTCCTTCCTCCGATTGCAGTCCTCCGATTTAATCCTAACCGTTGATCTTCCCACCTGATCCAACGGTCCTCCACTAATCGCACCCTGTCTCCCGATCCCCCCGATCGCTCTGTCCCTCTGATTACATCTGAACCGTTGATCTGATCCCTGATCGGACGGTCAGCGCTCAATCGCATCCCGACCTCCGATCGCAATCGCGTCCCCTTCCCTCCGTCCTCTGATTTGATCTTCGTCGTTCGTTTCCTCCCAGATCGACGGTCAGCACTCAATCGCAACTCCCCCCCGATCGCCGATTGCAAGTTCTCTCTCTGTCTTCCGATTAAATCTCTGTCGTCTGTTTCCTCCCAGATCAACGGTCCCGCGCCAATCGCTCCATTCCTCCGATCGCTGATCGCAAGTATTTCTATCTCCGCCCCGATTAAATCGCAGCCGTCCATCCCCTGCTGATCCTATGGCTCAGCGTTAATCGCATGCTCTTCCCTCCGTCTCCCGATTCAATCCTGTCCGTCCGTTCAACCCGCGATCCGACGGTCATCGCTCAATCGCTTCCCCATTCTCAATCGCAATCGGAACTTTCAAAAGGTGTGTTGCGATTGACACCCGCTCCGACCTCCGATTGCGATTGCCCGATTGAATCCTAGCCGTCCATCCTTTCCAGATCTGACGGTTCACATTTATGTTCCCTCCGCCTCCGCCGGGTCCCACCTCCATGGCCTCCGCTCCATTGTTTTCCGTCATTTCCTTTGTATTTCGACCCAACGCTAGTCTTTGGGTTTTTCACTATGTGTTCATTTCTCCGCTCCTCTCCGCTGCTACCACCGTTCCGCCACCGTTCCTCCGGGTTTTCACTGCATTTCTCCACCACTGTTCTGGTCTTAAACAGAGCTATTTCGTTGTGCAGACAGCTCATAGAGGTATTCTCAGCACTGCCAGTAGATCAGCAGATGGTTTCAAAGGGGTTAGTGGTTTCTTTTGACATAATTAGTGTTAACCCCACAAGTCAAAGGATTCAAGCACTGTTTGAAGATTAAGGGCGCACCAGCAAAGTCATTACTGCGCTACCTAACAGCAGGACGTTCTCTCCAGACGTACACCTTCCTACAACAATCTCCATGCCTCCTCGAGCCCTTAAACAGATTAATGCACTGACAGAACTTCTCAAGAGACTGTCAAGCAGCATTAAAGAGGAATGGAGAAACCGTGTAGATCTTTCACCAGTTCATCTATTCCAGAAGGCTAACGCATAGCTCTAAGCACCAGAAAGGACTTAAAGAACATATCAGAGGTCAATTCCCGGCCTGACAGAGCCTCCAAACAGTCTGCAGAGTACTCAGAGCGCCGCATATAGCCATTAAGTAGTGTGGGCGTGGACACTTCCGCCATTCTGTCTTAATGAGTCTCATTCATTCGCTCATCTACTTCTGTCTCTTCCTCTTCTCCTATAAAAGATCCCCGAGAACGAATTGTAAGGGTGGTTGTTGCCTTGCTGGGCATCTGCTGTTAGAGGGATTCATTTGTGACTGTTAGAACAGTCTTGGGAGGAAGTTGCAGAGTAGTTTGTATGTAATAGGCTGGGAGGAGAAAGTCTGGGCTGTAACAGCCATTGAGCCATATTGTACATGACTGGTTTTGCATCTATTAATCAAAGCACATTTCACAGGATCCTGGTCTATTGCTATTGGTGATGTTCCTCTTAACTCTGTTTATCTCATTCACATGTTGTATCACGTTCTTCCGGTAGGCATCAGAATAATGGTATAGGATTCACCCTTTGTTAGGTGCCCTATGCTGTCTGCTCTCCCTACCTTTATGTTTTCCGCTAGATGTGCTATCTGAGAGTTGTTTTCAGTTGATTTAACCAGCGCAGTGGATGTTATTGCCTTCTGGCTGATGTATGAATTGGTTGAAGCTGTTCTTAGATGTTCTTGAGGGGTTTAAAGCTGGAAATTTTGGGAGCACTGGGGATAAGAGTAAGCCTTGTCCACTAGGATCCTTGCACGACCAGCTTACCTTTCTAAGATCCCTTCGTTTATCTTATCTTTGTTTTCCCTTGGAGTTGCTAAAGCAGACCTGGAGTTAAATGACCTCTGGTCCGATCTATAAGCAGCCCCATTGTCTCTCCGAGAGCCGCCTTTGAGTATGTCCAAGCAGGTCTGGAGTTAAATGACCTCTGACCTGATCTATAGACAGAAATCTGGTTGTTCTCCTTCTTTCACTTTCCTTCCTTAATGTTCCACCCCACTCTCTAATCTAAAGATCCTTTAGTATTAGATGACTTGCCCTTTGGAAGCCTTGGCTAGTGGATGCAAGTAATTTTCCTATCATGACTCCATAGCCCAATGGATGGCACGGTCTTGGCCCATTCTCTCTGCTGAAACAGCCGGCTGTTTTGTTCCTTTTCTCCCACTGCTTTCTCAGTCCATGATCTCGTGACCAACCCAACAACCCTTCAACCAAATCATTTTAAAACCCCCCTTTGTGCTTCATAACTAGCCTAACATCTTATTTTGAGCTTCAAAGATACATCATTCTTTTCTCTATTTGGAGAGATCCCTCTCCGGGTCCAGGAGGGCTAGATCCTAGGGCCCCAAAGTGGTTTGATGTTGTCTCATCTTTTGGTCAATAAATGCGCCAAAAAACATGATTCAACACCCATGCCTCTCCTTTTTATTTTGGGCAGTTGATTAAGGATGTGCCTTTACCACAACACTAGGATCAAAAGCAATGTTGTGAGAAATGTAAAATGTACACTACGAAATATTTTAAATCTTTCACGGAAGAAAAAATCATGTTTTTCCATAATATTATATTTCAAACAAACATCTCTTAATCCCTTGTAGAAAAAATGTTATGGGTTGCTCATGGATCCTCTTTGTTTTTCTGCATTAGTACTATTGCAATAGTATGCTCATAAGAAAAAGAGAAAATCATGAAATCTTTGGTATAGTCAGGACTAACTAAAACTAAAGCATGGGTTAAAAGTAGTTTTATTTGATTGAAATATCTTCTTGCTTCAGCATACCACTTAATCTCCCTATATTTCCTTAACATATTAGTGATAGCTCTTAAAATCTCATCCAAATTTGGGATAAATCTCCTCAGAAAAATAATTCTGCCAATAAACGATTGCACTTCCTTTTTATTTCTTGGGATGTCCACCTTTTGGATAGCTTTAGTTCTACTTGGATCAATTATGATACCATATTTGGATATGATATGTCTCAGTATTTTACCTTATTCCATGCCAAAGAAAGATTTATTGGGATTCAATAATATAATATTTTTTACATCTATCAAAGACAATTTTCAAGTGTTGCAAATGATCTTCAATAACTTTAGAGAACACTATAATATCATCAAGGTAAAATAAAAAAATCTATCCTTCTCATCTATGAAAGAAATATCCATATCTCTCTGGAAAGTTTCCCTTGCGTTCATAAGTCTGAAATGAATCTTCACATACATAAATTTCCCCCATGGTGTTGTGAAGCCTATTTTTTCTTGATCATTTGGATGCACTAAAACCTTGTTGTACCCTAAGAAACCATCAAGCAATGAAATTATTCTAGAACCAACTACTCGTTGCAATATATGGTCCATTTTTGGCAAGGGGTAGTTGTCATTGAGGGAAACCTTGTTAAGGCTATGAAAGTCTACACATAACCTTATCTCTCCAATTTTCTTCCTTACAAGTACTAGATTAGAAAACCATTTAGAAGATATCAGAGGTACAATAATCTTAGCATAAAAAATATTTCTTACCTATTTCTCAATTAAGGGAAAAAAAATAGGATTTACTCTTCTCAGCTTTTGCTTGGAAGGCTTCTGATCTTCTCTAACAGGAATGTTTTTCTCAATAATACCTTTATCATAGGCCTTTAGATCCTCATATCCCCATGCAAAAACATCATAATATTCTTTTTAAAAGTTCATTTATTTATGTTTTTCTTCTGAAGGTAAAGAATTAGAAAATTTTACAATCCTTGGAATATCTTCAGTTCCAATATTGGAGTCCTCCACTTCAGACCGAGTGGGCTAAATATTTGGTTTATGTGCTACATTATTGAAATCAAATAATTCTTCAAGTGGTACTAAACCTCTTAGTATTGTGTTGTCCTTTAGCTGCAGGATTTCAAGATATATTTCATTCTCATTAGAATTCTCATTAATCTGATTCAAAATAGTTTCAGGTTTATTCTCGTCAACATTATTTTCTGTATCAATATGAAACTTTTCAAACTCCTCCTTTAACTGTAAAAATTTATCCAATTGTTTGTCATTGTCAAACACTTGCCAATGTCTTATGTTATCAGGGACAACAAACCTATGCTTCACCACCATTTCAAGCTTTTTACTAAACCAGAAAGGCATCTTACATGTACTTTCTAAGCTGGCCAATGAATCAACAAACACATTCTAGTCTCTAGGAATCAAAGAAAATCGATTCTCTAGAAAACACTGCAAAAATATCCAAAACTACATTCCTGTATGCCCTCATCCTAGGATGTTTAGATGAATAGTCACCTTTGATTTTTTAAATCATGAGTTATGAATCTCCATGGACAGAAATCCTTTTAGCTCCTAATCCCTTCAATAATTTCAACCCCAATATTACAACCTCATATTTAGCAACATTATTTCTACATTGAAATGAAATTTTATAGGAATGTTTTGTGATCTATCTAACTTTTTATTTGAAATCCATAAACCAACTCATGCTCCTTCCTTACTGATTGCCCCATCAATGTCCATATTCCATAAACCATCTTCATCGTTTTCATTTTCTATTTCATCTTTTAACTTCACATTCCTTAACTTTTTTGATTTATTATCCATATCTTGAATATTTTCTTCCAAACATATATCATGATGTAAAATTAAGGAATCAATATCTGAATGTAAAAAATAGAAAGGATAATTGTTGGATTTGTTGTGACTGCTTACCATATATTTCATAAGAGTCTCCCAGTACAATTTCCTTTGTTTCCCAAAAACATGAATGGTTTCATATGTCATATCCATTTGCAATGCGCCTTGCAAATTTTCTCCCCAAGACCTTGACAAGAGAATTTAATATTTTAGATGTATATCAGCCACAAAAACATCCATCAGTATACGTTTTGCTAGGATTTGGGAAAGGGTCACACAAAAATAATTAATTAAATTAAACATCTCACCCTGCTTGAATGAAAAGAGAAAATTTATTTATATGATTTGGTTATATCTAATCCAAGTTTCTCCATAATCACCTTTGGCATGAGATTATATGAAGCACCTGAATCCAACATGCCATTATGCAAAATGAATCATGAATGTTAAGACTAAAATAAAATAGAGGAATATTACCATCTTGTGAAATTCCCTTAACTTCTCGTCCAAACATAAATCTAGGTTGGTCATCACTTATATTTACAATATTTTTTCCTTATTATATCTTTAGTTCCTTTATAACTTGACTTCTATACACATCATTTTTCATTAATTCAATTAGTGGAACACAAATTTTTAAACTTTGAAAACTCATTTTCAAGGTTAAAAGAAGGTTGAGTTTTTTCTACCTCGTTAACATTTGTATCTTGCCTTTGAGGTGCTTCCTTTGGAGTATCAACCTTGCTTTGACTTGTAGAAGGTGTATCAGTCTAAATATTCTTAGGAGGATTTTCTACAGCTTTTCTATTTTTGATATTAAATTGCTTATGCACTTCCATAATGCAATCTTGATAGCCCTTTTTATAATCCTCTAATTCTGGAGGCATAACCTATGGTTGTGACAACAAGAACATATATTTCTCTTCTTTTGTTAGGAAAATATCATTTTTTCTCCTTCACCAACAATATTGTTCTAATCTTCTTATCTCTCATTTTTGGTCTCTTGTTCTTCCGTAGCATAATTTTCCTAAAAAGGAGGCCTAATATGTTGTTGATCGATTGGGTTTCTTTGCACTCTTTTCTTAATTTACGGTTGTTGTCTTCTAAAATTTGGATTGCTGATCTCAGGACCTCCTTGTGGTTCCCTTGGTGCAACTCTATATGTCAAATTCATTCTTTCCATCATCCTCTCCATAGTTTTAACCAAAGTGTACAAATTTACATCGGATGATGAAGAAGGTTATTCTTTAATAATCACTCTCTTTTCAACCCTCAACATAGCTTTCTTAGCCAAGATATTGGCCTCTACACTAATAGCATTTCTTTGCATCTCCTCTAAGGTAGCTAGATTTCTTTCTCTCAACCGATAGACCATGTCTGCATCAAAACCATTTGGATATCGAAGTAAAGCTAACCTTAGCGGAGGCTATAATTCTACTAGAATATCATTATAAAGTTTATTGAATATATTTGAATAGTGTTGAATGAAATCCCCTGGAGCTCTCCTCAAACTTTCATATTCTGCAAGAATTTTAAGTGGATTATTTTTAAGCTCCCAACAATAAAGGAAAACTTGATGAAATTGATGTAAAATAGAAATAATTCCTGCTGCCAATCCTCTATACCATTTACTCACTTCACCTACCAGAATTTGAGAAAACAATCTTACTTGGACATCATCATCAATCACCTCTTCCAGGTCTGCAAAATCATTCATATTATCAATGTGTTGTTGTGCTGTAGTGGGCCCAGTGGCATCAAATTGCAGTATACATTGTGCATAATTCAATGGCATAGAATTTAGTGGTTGTTGCAAAACCAAAGGAGCATAATGGGCTGCCATGTTTGGAATGTGAGGGGAAAATGAAATTACAGTTGAGCTTGAGGATAGGGGTGTCAAAGGTGGTGAGGTTGTGATTTGTTCAGTTGATATAGAAGGAGTATAAATAAGAGATGTAATAGGGACAAAAGAAAATGGAGGAAACAAAGGGAATTTAAATGATGGAGTAAGAGAATAAATGAGAGTCTGTTGAACTACGAATCGTTTTTTAGTAGTCTGATTTAATTGAGTTACTAAAATTTTAATATTTTTAAACTGTTGTAGGATGCCATCATCAGATTCTGAAATAACAAGATTTTGTACAGAAATATATGATTTCAATTTGGTTTCGTCAAATACTATTTGAGGAACAAAACTTTCTAATTTGGTTCTAAAAATACTATGCTGGAAAGGCAAGTCAAACTCAATATCTTTGATTGTCACAAGGCTTTTAGGAAGCAAGTGGGATATTACCAAAGGGATATTACTTTCTCGACTTTCTTCAAAGTTATTTTTATTAATAAACCTATCCGGATCACTCAAAACTGTATGAGGGTTAGGATATGGATGGGATCTTGTGTAAATATTTCTAGAAGCCAAATTTTCAATAAAAATTGTCACAACTAGTTTAAGCACAACTTTATGGATGAAGAAATCATCATAAAAATTATCTAATTCACTATCAGCCACAGGAATTAGATTTAAAACCTTTCAATTTACAACATACTGGGGTAAATTTATCTTTAGTTCCCTAGTGGAGTTGCCATAATCTTAGCACTCCATAGTTTTCCTAGGCTGAAGATGAAATTGCAGAGGTAACCACAAACCACTTTAAAGATTCGTTCTATCCCTTTGAGCTTTATATAGGGCTCTCTCTATTTGAAATTCTCAATCATTTCTCTTAAATTTAGGCTAGTTAGAAATATTTAAAGATAGTTTTTAAACCTGTTGTGGTTGTAAGATGTAAGAAAAGGTCATTGGGAATGGAGTCATAAAATATTCAATAATCAATTACAAATAAATGGAGTTTTTGAAGCAAGGAAAGGTAGCCAAACTCTTGGATCTTACAAAATTATTGTGGTGTGTATGAGATGAAGAAGAGTAAGGATCAATTATATATAGATCATACAAAGATTAATTATGTATTTAGTATTAGAGGGAAAACATTCAAATTTACTTAACAAGCCCGAGAAAAGTACTTAGAGTAAATTATGTTCATCATATTCTTGATAACAATCAAGAAAGAGCATCGATGTGAAAACTAGAAGGAAAAACAAATTTTCGGAGAGAAAAACATCACCATTTATCTAACACAAGAATCCTAAAACAATATTGCCCCTATATTTCTGAACTGATTACCTCAAAGTAAAGTTCACAATTTACAATAAATAAAAAATCTTCTTCTCTTACATAATCCAACCCTTTATAATACTTTTTACAAAATAAGAGTCTGTCTCGAACTATTAATAACTTCAAATAAAATTTATTACAAAATAATATCTACCAAAGATGTAGATATTTCAAAAATATAATTGAATTATAGCAAATCCTTGACTAGTTTGGAAGTTTTGTTATGTTTTTGATGAGTATTATTGTTGATTGTAGCTATATTTCTGGTTCTTATGTTTGACAACTCCCAATCTGTAGGTTTTCTATTTGATTTTACGAAACAATCTCTAACAGTTTATCCCATCGTTCTTCACTTGGAATAGATAAATTTACCGTACTTTGAAGACTTTCAACTACTTTAATGTATGTTTGAAATGTTGCCTTATTTATGAATAGATGATGGACTTCATGCTATATATATATATATATATATATATATATATATATATATATATATCATATTATAGGCCTTCCAAGAAAGCTTCTCCACTTACTGTTCCTCTCACTTTAGGTAATATGGACGTGTCTACAACTATATTGCACAGATAACCTTGGTAATTCTATAATGGAATCAATTTTCCATTAGAGGTTTTCAAATCTGGAAGTCCTTTCTCCTTCAATAAATTAAACTCTATGTTAAATCTTTTCACCTGTAGTTCCAACTCTTTGCATTTGTTTTCCATATGTATCATAATGTTCTTATTTGTTAGAACTCTTTTTACTTCATGAATATGCCTTTCTATATTGAGTATGGAGTTCTTCGAGCTCATATTTAGTCTTGCAGTTTAGCATCCTGATTATTTTGTGTGCTTCAGTTGCCTTGTGTTCAATTTCGACTTTTGTTTTCTCAACTACTACTTTGATATCTTATACTAGTTTTTCCCACTCAAATATAATATTAAATGATGGAAAAAACTCTGTAATATTGGCATTAATGTTTTTCCATATATTTTTTTTATTCTCGACCAAGATTTGTTGTGTTAAAGACTCATTTTCATATTTTCCAATTTGTTGAGTTAGTTTGAATTTTTTCTGCACTTTTGCTAAATATGCATTTTCATCCTTGATTTTATTTTCGTCCATTATTCTCAATGATTATATCAATTGTTCATTTTCTTGGTTAGTTAATAATAAATCTCCCAAAATGTTTGCTAAATTTTCAGAAGAATATAAAATAGATGTTTATGTCCTTTCTGTTGAAGTTGTTGTTGTTGTTTGATGTGTTGATGTACTTTTAGCCACCAAAATCTATTTTTATTTCAAGAGTACCTCCATTTCTTTCTCGATTTTTTTAAATTTAATGTTTTGTTCAATCATCAATCCGAACAAATTTTCCTTTTCTGTTTCCAACTGATTTATTCTTTGGTTTGTGGATGCTCTGTGGTTAAGAGCTTGAGGTGATTTCTTAGAGCTTGAATATCAACATTTTTATTCTTTATCATCTCCTAAACTTCTTTGATGTCACTAGGATCATATCATAGTTTAATTACTAAATCTTCAATAGCTTTGGTTTGGGTGTCTTTAGATAGGGATGACATTCACTCTATCTTTAGCTGTGAATGAAGCAGGGGCAAGTGATGGTTATCGGGGTGGGTTGAATGGTAAGAAGTAAAGGAGGGGAGGCCCCCAAAATAAATGTGGAATCGGCACATGGTCCTTGGTAGTTTCCATCAAATTATTTCTTGGACCCCCCTCCTCATTAACTTTTGAGAGGTTGGTTGGGGGTAAGGGGGGGGGGGTGAACATTGTCCCTTGTCATTGATCTGGGTGGGGACAATGTAGTCTGCCCAAAAGTGACAACACTTTCGTATAAAGCAAAAAAAACATCATATCCCCCTTTTATTTGAAAATTAAAACAAAGTCTTATGCTAATTAATAAATATTAACCATAATCTAAATTTAAAGTTGAAATTTAGTTAGCGTGCTCCTTTAGGATTTTTTTTATATTCATTTTTATATTTTTTTCTTTTATCCCTTCTTTAATTTTCTCTATTTTTTGTTTTCCTATTTTTTTTTTTTAAGGAATAAAAGCAAATAAAATAAAAAATAAGTTACAACATCCCTTAGGATAAATAGCGAGCCTAATCATACCTTGATCACTATATTTATAGGGCCATAACACTAGGGATGAGGAATATTTCCCTCCACCATATTGTTTTTACATCTCCATTACCTTTTGAATTTCAAGATGGCCCATAACAATAAGGTTCATTGAAAATGGTAAGATACATTAAGATATGAAAAATATATTTTAATAATATTAGGTTTAGTAGTAAAATGTTTATAATTCAAACATTTTAATATTAGGCTTTATAACCTTTGGGTTTAATACATTTAATAATATTAGGTTTATATTATTAAGTTTAATAATATTAGGTTTAGAATTCCAACATTTTTATGTTAGAGTTCATTGTGTTCAAAATATTAGGGTTTAATATTAGATTTAAAATATTAGGTTTTATAGTATTCGATTTAGGCTTTAGGGATTAGGGATTAAAATTAGGGTTTATAATAATAGGGGTTTTAATATTAGGGTTTTTGTATTGTGCTACTATTAACATGGATTTTAATATCATAGTTTTATTATTAGATTTTAATATTAATGTTTTGTCTTAGAGGGAACATAGCGCACTTCCGAACAATGAAATATTTCTGATCAAGGATTTCAAAGTGCACTCATGTGCTATTTTCCTTGATGGGTTTGCTTTGGAACCAAAATTTTTCTAAGTTTGGGATATAGGGAAATGGGTGAACATGATGAGTTAAAACATAAAATCATGTGCGACACATAACAACCCATTGAGAAAACTTAGACAAGCTTGAAAAATGATAAGTATACATCAAAAAGCCACTTTACATGCATTCCAAAGTAAAATAAATGAATTGTGTTTGAGTGCGACTAAAAGTGTCATTTTATAGAAACAAAGATGTACTGACCATGAAATGCACTAATTATGTTCTAATAAATGCAACGACACTTGATAACATTCAAGAACTCTTGAAACATATAGAATGACATGAGACGACACTTAGCAATCAAGGAGACACTAGATACAATGGCAAAGTTGGATCCAAAATTCAAATGTAGTGAAATTTTGGGAGGGTGTTGTAGTAGAGAGAACAAGTTGATTACATGGTTTACCTTGTGTTTCCATGTTGTGATGCAAGATCACGTCCCTGGCGGTGGATGATATTAGATTTCTAGTTATTTCCAATGTTTGTGGGGTCTCCTTTTTGGATTTATATCACAGGTTCAGTGAACCGAAACATTCGATTATTGGTTCTGTAGGCATGGTATTCATTTGAATAATATCTAAATATGGTAGTTGTGAAATCACTATTGAAAAGGGTGGAGATGGAAAGATAATTTTTGACTTATTGAGGGTTCTTCTTGTAATGCTTTGTTACGTTTTGAGCATGATGACTTTAAGATAGGGATGAGCTAGAAATTTTACGAATAGTGGAGTCACCAGGTAGAGTGCACAAAAATGATTTTAGACCTTTTCCACTACAAAGATATGAATAAACATCGTTCTACCTGAGGAAATAATTCAAATCATCCGTGGTAACAATGTCATAAGATGTCGGGGGCCTAGAGTCACACTATGTTATGTTGTAATGCAGAGCCTAGGAACATCTTAGTGTGATCTTATTTTGGTATTATGTTTAAGATATTCTATTTAAATCAGCATATGTGGCCATCTATTGTTATCTAGTGTTGGTTAGTGTATTTTCATAACCCATTAGATTTAACGTTCTAGTTCATTGGTTCTTGGCCTAGAAGTTGGTCAAAGAAATGTGGATGATTCAGAGTGAGAGAAAATAAGATCATACATTGAGATTGTTCTTATAGATGTGTTGTTGTAAAATGACTGTGTAATTCTATTTTGAACTTAATTCTTGTTACAAATTATAAATCGGGGTTCTAAGTACATGCGACATATTTTATCCTATAAGGTGTCACAAAAAAGTACACTAACATGAAGAATTCATCAAAACCATCCAATTAGTACCAAAATATTCATTCATTTGTGAATATTATGTGTTGAATACAAATAACCAAATCAAGCAGAATCAAATTATTAATCTTATAATACCCTTGAAAATTGAAAAATTATTAACATTAAACATTCATCATGTCATATTCAAACAAAGTACGAAAATTATGCATGAATAATTCTCAAATTTGGCTCTAATTTTTTTCAAATTAGAAATTTTTTTAGGAATTGGGGTTAAGGAAAAATCTATGAGAAATTAAATGTAGTTTTGTTGGGTTGCATTTCCACTTATCCTAAGTTAGAGTATTAATAACCATTTGGTTTTACATGTTGATTTTAAAAAATGGAACATGGATGAAAAATGAGGAACGACTCCTAACTAGTTTACAGTAGAAATTAAGAGTTCCTTTAAATCATTTAAAACCAAGCGTGTAGCTGAGCAATTAAGAATTCAGCCACTAGAATACACAAAATTTTGAAATTTGTCGTTTCTTATAAAACCCCTGTAAAAAATATAAACGAAGTCAAGATACTCTTCAAACAAATTTGATATATTTTGTAAACGTAAATAAATCATAATAGTTATGCCATAAATTTATTTCAGTTAAACAAATCCATACAATTCACATAATAGATCAAGTTTATAAGTCCAAATTCCATAAAAACTGCATAAAATTGTATTCATAGGTAGAAAATTCCAAAATATTAAATGGGTATGAGAAAGTAAATGATCAAAATGGATGATCTGAAATAATACTGAAGTAGCACTGAATATTTGCCAAAGTGAATTGATTGTTAACTCGGTCGCTTAGTGTTGAAAACTGAAGGAAAACAATTGATTTTACGACTAAATCTAGAATTTAAGAAGTACAGTTAAACATGAATTTGCAACAAATAATAGAGATATAAGACACCAAACATTGATTACAGAGTTCATCCCTAGTGGACTACGTCCCTGGGTTTGCTTTCAAGATGGGCGTCCATTTTATTAAGGAATGATTCAAGGAAGTATTTACATAGAAATTCACCAGACTCAACGTGCTCAAAGGCACCTATGGTTTATGTCTATATACGTCTCTCCCTCCTAGCTTTCCAATGCCTATAAGGGCACCCAATTCCACCTCTGGACAACCAAGATACACCTGAAAAAAATGCCTCTCTCTTACAGAATTCTGAATACAAGCCTTCAAAAACACTCTCTTCCATCCATGGAGAAATGGTGTAATTTTATAATGTGCAAGCTAGGTTTAGGTCGAACCTCTTGGGCCAAAAATAGTAAGTGTTTTTGGAATTAATGGCTTAAATGTTCTCGGTCATATAGATGTGGAACACCTTCTGTAGTTGTTAGATGGTGGTTAAATAACATAGTTAATTTTTCACTTCAAAACCCAAAAATAGACTTTATGATAAAATAAAATTTCGACGGTTCGGCTAAACTGTGGAGCAGTGAACCATTTGAAATCTGACAGGGCTATGGTTAAGTGTCTTTCTACCACCTCAGTGGTCTGGCCCGACAGTTCTGGCATGTTGGCGGCCAACTATCCATGTGATAACTTCACATCCCAATGGCAGTCTTCCAAACTGCGTAGTGTTCAAACCGTTGTATATTCGACTACATTCACATGTGCTGAAACTCTGCTATATGGTTAACTCCAACGTCGTTAGACTGTATTTACAATATGTTTTATAATATGGTTTATTACCATAGTTCTAACATAGTCTGAAAGGGTTCTTATCATAGGTTTAAACATTGGACCATTACATAAGGATTCACTCTTAGGATTAATTACTTAGGTTTAGTGCTAGGTATTAAACACCATAATTCATACACCACCTTAGCATAGCTTTTGGACAAATTTTACTGAGGTTTTCTCATGCAATTTCTTCAACACACAACCTAGTTACAAATATAACTTTTACATCCACCCTTTCCACCATAGGTACATTCGACATGAAATATTTAACATTTTTCCTTGCCATGAGATCACTTGTACCATGCACCAAATTCGAACCAATTGAATACTCTTATAAAAAAAACTAGAGAAAATGAAGACGATACTGGACTTCCATGTCGATTTGAACTGATGCAAGATCCTCCTGGATCAATCCTCTCCACTTGAAAGCTTTTTAACCAACAAATGTTTGATTTAAGAAGATATCAGGTGAGGGTACGACTCCCTCACTCTTTTGATATCCATCCACCTCGCCTTGCTAGGATTCATGCCCTTGATTCGCACTTGAATATATTCAACATCTCCATGCCTTGAAGAAGGAACCTTCCTGTCGAAGATAATATCTTCCTACAACTCATTCATATAATTAGGTTCCAAATCATCAATGGCAGGAATATATGTATCTTCCTTTGGATCAATGATCATCATAAGTTCATACAAATTTAGGTTTTCTACATTTACAACTGAATAAATGTGCATGTAAGGAGGTAAATCTAACTAGAATGCATTATTTCCAATATTTTCCACAATAGTGAAAGGGCCATATCAGATGAGTTTCAGTTTTTTACCTTCACCTTTCAACCTGTCTTTACTGATATACAACCATACCTGATCACTGACCTGAAAATGATGATCCACTCAATGCTTTTCATGGCGCATTTTGTACTTGGCTTGAATCTTCTCTAACTAATCCTGTCAGTTGTATCCATTGAATGAACTTAACTTCTTTATTTGTATCTTCATGTCCATCCACTTTATCTTCTTCACCAAACATGGAATCCATTGATGACTTTGGTAGATACCCAAAACATGTTTCAAATGGTGATCGCTTAGTCGAAGAATGTAAGGCTTGACTATAAGAATGCTTCACATAAGGTAAATATTCATCCCACAACTTAGGATGTTTGCAGTAACCTCGGAGAATATGCATCATTGTCCTGTTCACCACTTATGTCTGTCTATTAGTCTTTGGATGAAAATTTGTGCTCTTGTTAAAATTTGTGTCCATGAGTCCCCACAAAGTGAACCAAAAATCTTCTATAAAGTGAGTGTCTCGGTCAGAAAGGATGGAAGTAGGTAACCCAAAATGAACCCATACCTAGTGAAAGAACATCTCTGCAGTCTGTTCAGTAGTCACTTGTTTTTTTCATGGAACACGAATGCACATCTTACTGAAACGATCAACCATGACATACATGTAATCATGCCCTATCCTCAAAATAGGAAGTCCTCCAACAAAGTCCATGAAAATGTTGTCACATGGTTGTGAAGGAACTGGAAGTGGCATATACAAGCCAACATTTCGGTTGTTTGGTTTGATTGTCTAACATGTAACACATCCTTTAATGTATTGAACAATTGTTTCGTACATGGGAGGCTAGTAGCAATACCGTTGAATTTGTGCCATTGTCTTGCTTACATTAAAATGTCCTGAAATGTGAGAAGAATGTGCTTCCCGAATAACATGCGCCCTTTCTGTTTGTGGTATGCACAACTTACCCATGTGATATAATAACCTGTCATGAACATGGAAATTGACTTCTTCAACCTGAGTACCATGAGTTAGTGATTCATAAATATCTTTGAAATCAACATCTATGATATATTGTTCTTAATAACTTTCAAGTTTTAAAGAACTATTCTGCAACACTATTGAAGCATTGAAACATGGTCTAGACAACATATCAGCTACTTTGTTTGTTACACCTTTCTTGTACTTAATTACTATGTGAAATTGCTAAAGAAATCACATCCATCTGTAATGGCGAGACTGTTGCAACTTAGTCTGAGACTGAAGGTACTGAAGTAGCTAATGATCTACGTGAATCATGATTTCCTTACCCATTAAGTAGTGTTTCCATTCATTAACACTTTCAACCAAAGAAAACAATTCTTTATCATATGTTCTGATAATTTACAACTTCCTTAGAAAAAATTTCTAAATGAAAACAAATAGGTTTCCCTTTTTGAAGTAAAATTGTACCCATTGCATAACCACTACCATCTGTTTCAATTTCGAATGGTTGTTGAAGATCTGGTAAAGCTAATATTGGTGTTGTGACAATTCTCTACTTAAGTGTATCAAAAGAATTTTTTTGTTTCCCTCCCCACTGAAAGGAAACCATAGAACCTATTAAAGCATGTGACGGTGATGCAATCAAAGAAAACTAAGAAATGAATTTTATCCAATATTGAACTGCAGCTAGAAAACTCCTAACTTTAGTCACATTTTGTGGTCTTGGCCACTTAACAATCACATGGATTTTAGCTGGATCTATTTTCAAATTACCACCTCCTACTATGTAACCAAGAAAAACTAATGAAGTTTTCCCAAACTCACATTTGACCAGTTTAAGGTACAATTTTTCCCTTTGCAACACTTCAAAAACCTCTTTAACATGCCTAACATGTTCTTCTATAATGGAACTAAAAATCAGGATATCAACTAAGTAGATTATGAGAAATTTATCAATGTATGGATGGAATACAACATTCATAACCCGCATGAAAGTTTTTGGAGCATTACACAAACCAAAAGGCATCACTAGCCATTCAAATTTCCCCTGCCTAGTTTTAAATGCAGTTTTCCAAATGGAATTTTCTACAATATGAATTTGATGATACCCACTACACAAATCCAACTTAATGAAATAGAAAACATTTTTCAACTGGTCAAGTAAATCATCTATCCTAGGAAGAGGATACCTATTCTTGATTGTGATTTTATTTAAGGCCCTGACATCAACACACATTCTCCATGTCCCGTATTTCTTATGAAAAAGAATGATTGGTGAACCACATGGAGATGAACTTGGTTGAATGAAGCCTTTTTCAACCATCTCTTGGATTTTTTTTTCTATTTCTTCGTTCTCTATTACTAACATGCAATACATTCCAACATTAGGAAGAGGGGCATCAAACATCCATTGTATCTCATGTTATATTTCCATTTTAGGAGGCAAATCTTTTGGTTCTTTAAATAGACTTTGTACAGAATCTACCACTTTAAAAAAATTATATTTAAACTGAGATTCACAACCTGAAAAAGCATCATGTTGATCCTTATATTGTTATTTTATAACCACGAGTACATAAATTGTACTTGAAATTATTAGCCTCTTCATCTAATTAGCAGTAAATAAATCCAAGTGTGTTTTGATTTTGTGTGTCATCACAATGTATTCAATTCCATCTTTCTTAAGGAGATATTTATGCTCTTTTCCATGAAACACATCATCATGATCATAGAGATAAGGACTTCCTAGCACTACTCCACATATGTCTAATGGAATAACATCTAAATCCACTTCATCAATGTCATTAGCTATGATGGAAAATTTTAAATGACACTACTTTGTGACATTAATCTGAGTCTTTTATTTTATCCAACCTAATGGGTATGGTCATGGATGATTTTGCGTCTCCAACCCCAATTCTTTAACTAATTATTCAGATATTAAATTTTCATTTGATCCATTGTCAAATAATATGTCTATTTTTGTGTGCTTAGAAGTTATCCCTATGTGAAATAATTCAACTCTTTTATCCTCATCTAGATTATTTATGTTTGAATAAGATTCAGAAGTACTAGAACTTGAACTAGCATTAGAACTTTTACCTGTCAAAATCATTGGGGATATTTTCCTTTCTTCACCTAAGTCGGAGCCCAAATCTTGTTGGATTGTTGTATTAGCCTTATTTTCACCTTCTTTTTTTCTGGAACTTCTTTGGTCTCAGTTCTAGGTGAAGTTTCCAACATTTGGCTTCATCATGTCCGATCCTCTAGTAGTGAGTACAAGAAGGTATTTCACTTTCCTTCTGAGTTTTCATTGTTTTCTTTCCCTTCAAACTGGTCTTCCTCTTGATGTATTTGTAATCCTTGATTTCCAATTGTTTGGATTCTTTCTTTGAAAGCTTGAACAATGTTCCACCTGATTCAGTATGTATGGCTTGAACACAAACTTCATCAAAGTCAGCAGGATTAAACATCAATAACATATGTTGTAAATAAGAATGTAAAATTCCAATGTACTTTAATAAAGTTTCATGTGTACCCAATGGAATACCAAGTGCTAAAGCTTTCTTCCTAAACTCCAAAGTAAAATCCTGAACATTATTCCCTTTACCTTCCCTCAAATGCTACCAATCAATCACAACTTGTTGCATGTATCCTAAGGGATAGAATTGTTTTATGAGAGATTTTAAAAACTTATACCATGAAGAGATGACTTTACCTTTCCGCTTTAAATCTAATTGAGTTTTACTTTCCAACTAGATTAAATTTGTTCCCCCCATTCTAAGTGTAGCTAACTGAATTTTTGTTCTTTCATTAGAAATGTTCACTCCTACAATACACTTCTAACTGTTTAATCCAGTTATCTTAATTTTTAGGGTTCATTTCGCCATCATAAATAGGTAGTTAAAATTTTACATCAACTTTCAAAAGAGATGATTTATTAGGTTTCTTTTCTGTTTTAGAATCTGAACTGGATGAAGAAGATGATGATGATGAAGATGGTGAAGGAGAAGGAGGTTTATTAGCTTTTACTTTTCCCTTTTCCTTCTTTGTTTCTTTAGAATATGAAGCTGCATCTCTCACCTTCTTATATTCATTGAGTTCTCCCAACATCTGCTGCATGTTCAAAAACATTTTATGAATCTATTCATCGCCCATGACCTTCACTTCAGTAGTTTCACCTACATCGGATCCTCCCATTGTAAATTGTTGAGCAACTTTCCACTTTCCAACTTCTGATTCTATCTCCTCGAGCGTTCCTTCTCCACGCCGCAACCTCAACCTAGTTAGCATTCACTAGAAAAAAATCCTACAAAATGCAACCTGCTTTGATACCAAAATATATGATCTGAAATAATACTGAAGTAGAGCTGAATATTTTCCAATGTGAATTGATTGTTAACTCAGTTGCTTAGTGTGGAGGATTGAAGGAAAGAAATTGATTTTATGACTTAATCCAGAACTTAAGAAGCACAATTAAACATGAATTTGTAGCAAAGAACAGAGATAGAAGACAAAAAACATTAATTACGGAGTTCGTCCATGGTGGAATACGTATCCGGGTCTTCTTTCAAGATGGGCTTCTGTTTTATTAAGGAATGATACAAGGAATTATTTACATATAAATTCACGAGGCTAAATGTTCTCCCAGGCACCCATGGTCTCTGTCAACAGAAATCTCTCCCTCCTATCTTTCCAATGCCTGTCTTGGCACCCAATTCGGCCTTCGGACGACCAAGATACGCCTAAAAGAAATTTTCCTCTATCTTACAGAATTCTGAATACAAGCCTTAAAAAACACTATCTTCCATCCATGGAGATATGGTGTAATTTTATAATGTGGTAGGCTAGGTTCAGGTCAAACCTCTTGGGCAAAAAATGGTAAATGTTTTTGGAATTAGTGGTTTGGTTCTCGGTCATATAGAAGTGGAACACCTTGTGGAGTTGTTACATGGTGGTTAAATAACATAACACATTTTTAACTTCAAACCCACAAAAAAAATTTATGTTAAAATCAAACCCCGATGGTTCGGCCAAACGGCGGAGCAGTGAACTGTTTGACATGTGACACGGTTGCGGTCAAGTGGCTTTCTATCACCTCAGTGGTCTAGTTCGACGGTTCTGTCACGCTTGTAGCCAAATATCGATGTGACAGCTTCACATCTTGATGGTTTTCTTCTAGCAGTCTTCCAAACTGTGCGGTGTTGAAACCGTTATCTATCTGACTGCGTTCACATCTGCTGCAACTCCACCTGATGGTTAACTCCAGCACAGTTAGACTATGTTTAAAATATGTTTTATAATATGGTATATTACCATAGTTATAACATATTCTGAAATGGTTTTTATCATAGGTTTAAACATTGAACCATTACATAAGGATTCACTCTTAGGATTAATGACTTAGGTTTAGTGCTAGGTCTTAAACGCCATAAGTCATACACCACCTTAGTATAGGTTTTTGACACCTTTTACTTAGGTTTTATCATGTGGGTTCTTCAACATACAACCTAGTTACAACATATAACTTTTACGTCCACCCTTTCCACCATAGGTATGTTTGACATGAAATATTTAACATTTTCCCTTGCCATGAGATCTCTTGTAACATGCACCAAATTCGAACCAATTGAACACTATCATCGGAAAAACTAGAGAAACTGACAAGGATACCAGAATTCCTTGTCGATCTAAAATGATGCAAGATCCTCCCAGATCAAAGGATATGCAGCCCAAGAATTACTGCAAAATAATTCCTTAGGATTGTTTCAAGATCTCCTAACAATTCACCAAAAAATTTGATAGAGTTTTCCTAGAGCCCAATATTTCTCCCCCCTTCTAAAATTTACAAATTTAGGCCTATATATAGGAACTCAAGAACTTAAACCACTATTATTATTTGAAAAACCACCAATATTTGCTACAGAATTTCTAGTTATACTATAACTAACTTCTTCTATAATTTTCTTGAAGGATCTGCTAGTTGTGGGCTGGAGGGAGGCTTAAGATTTAGCTTTAATTTCTCTTGATTCTCTCTATTATATATGTTCTAGGCCTTCACTCTCCTTGTTGGTGGTTCCTTCTAGTGCCGAAGGTTTCGATGCTCAAGCTGCCACTCATACTAAATGTTGAAGTCACAACTACTATTATACATGTTGTCACATTGGGGACCTCAAGCTCGAGCTTCCCTATGCTAAAGTCTCCTTTGACTCTAATATGAATTCCATTTTTATGTCTGATAAATACACATCTAGTATGCTCTTCCATTATTTTCATACGATAATTTCACATTATTTTGCTTCTACTATTCCTCCTTCCATGGTCTTAAAAAGTTGATATTCCACCCTACCTAGCTCCTTGAAAAGGGCATTTAGCATGAACAAAAGATAAAAATGTTATTTGTATAGGTTCAAATTACTCTTTACTTGTGATGTATGGTTTTCATCTTCAAATTCCTTTTGATTTTCATTAATTACATTTAATTTATCTATAAAATTCTTTTTGAGATACAAGTTTCCATGTTCAATGAAGAATGATTGGAAATTCTTCCTGCAAAACTCCTCACACCTGCATCTAAAATATTGTATTTCCTTAATCATTTTTTCTCCTTTCTCTTATACCTATTCCACCAAATCATGCTTCCTTTCTATTTTACTAGCCCTGACTACCAAATGGGAGAAGTTAAGGTTCACCTTTATGACTTCTTCTTTGTTTATATGATTAAGAAAATATATGACTATTCTCGATTTTCTAGAGGTCTTCCCAATGTTTCCTTTGAGAATATATATCCATATTTGTGTCGTCTTGACAATTTAAATCCTCTCTTGCATCAAATACAAACGCCCCAATGCTTATTTCTTATCCTTATGATATTATCCCAAATGATCTTCTTGGTTGTTTTGAAAGAGGGCTTGCTGGACTTTTCTCTTCCTAGAAGCACTAACTGAATTTCCAATTTTGTGATATACTCCTTTGCTCGGTTGAGTACTTCCTTAGTTGTTTCTAGATTTTTTTTTAGATTCAAAGTGAATACCATGGATCTCCGACATCCTCTGGTATTGTCTAAGAGTTCATCCTCTCAATTAGAGTACTAATGAATTTTCTCAATTCAATTGCAGACATAGGGAGACCCTGGGTATTGATGCTTTTTTCATGGTAGCATGTTCCTAATTATTTCCCATTTTGTCTTTCATGGTTTTTTGTGGATGAAGAGGCCAATTTTCAAGAAAAAATTAGATATATTCAAGGTCTTCAATTTGGAAAAATGGAAATATTCCACGTGTCATAATGTAATAGGGACAACTTGGTGGTAAGGCTTTTCAAAATTCCAGTGTAAAATGATGATATGAGAGTGAAAAATAGAATAAGGGTTTCTCCACTTAAGTGACATGATTTTAGTAGGTTGGAAGTTTGTTTCAGCTTAATGATGCACATCAAAAGGCTAATTCAATGTAGTTACAGATTTATTCCATCCAGGAAAAGGAATTTCTTTAAAAGGAGCAGAATTTTATTTACAAGGAGAGACCAAGGTTAAACATGAGCATAAATCTCTTAAATTCCAAAATGTGTAGCCCTATCTACGAAGAAATGTTGAAAATATCTGATTTATAGCTTGAATTTGGAGGGTTTGAGCTCACATTTTAGAAAATTTAGTAACTTAGGAGCTACAAAAGAGTAGATTAGAATGGATTCCAGTGGTAGAATTTACCAAAAATGGACCCCATGTATACTTTTATAACAATTAACCCTTGATACACATGTGAATTCATTTGTGCGGAAAGGTTCAAATGTCATCACACTTACATCAACAAGACTTAGGGAAAGCCACGTCACATGATAAAGATGCATGATGAATGGACTTTGTGGAAGTGACGTGACGTGTCACTAGGCATATGGCATGAATGTTATGCGGATAAATCATTCTTACGAACAAGAAAGATCTCCCTAGTATCTAAAGATATCTAGAAACAAACAACCAAACGCAAACCATTTTCTCTAGAACATTTGTGATTTGGAATTATCAATAACAAAGTACAAGGATGTGCCTCTAACTGCAGTCCAATTTTTTCCAAAATCTTCTATCCAGTCACTCCAAAAGAGGTCACTTCAGTATGTGATACTTGCGATAAAAGACAAATAAAAGGATTAGAAACACTTGCAAGATATAATAATTGAGAAAACACTAATCTATCTCAGTGATCAAGGAATCCAAGAATTGAAATACTCAAATAGATACATGAACAATTCAATGAGAAAATGAAATCCATTTGTATTAACTTGTATAATAAGACATAACATTACAAACTTTTGCCTTGATGTTATACAGGTTCTTCTGGGGTCGCAACTTAATAGTTCTCTCTCATATTGACAAGCCTTCTTCTATCTGAACTAGCATAAAGTTATGGACATGAGTTTGTGATCATTCTCATATAAAAAATGGCTAGTATAGAGAGTATTCTCTCTTAAGAATTTCTTCAGCAACTAATATGTATGTCTACCCTTGAGACTGAAACATAAGCTCAATTTATAGGGAAATGAAGGTAGTTTCAGTTCCATGAAGAGGGGGATGGATTCCTTTCATGAAGGGATTTGAGCTCCATAGACCAAGGGATAAGCTCCATGAATGAAGGGATAGAGCTCATGAGTATAGGATAAATCTTGAATTGAATGTGCTTCTAGAAGCTTCCAGTTGGGATAATATTCGTCCAGCTGGGCTTCTATAATTTACTTTTTCCTTTATTTGACTATTTATGGGGGTCCGTGGGTTTTATAAGAAAAATGTGCGGGATGTGCCGCAGGCTATAGAGAAAATATCTGCGGATCCGTAGGCAAGGGCTAGGAAAAGTGCAGAGTTAGAATTTTAAGGGCTTTAATGAGCTTTTCTCCAATTTGAAGACTTGGTTTAGGAACATTAGGGTTTTTTAATTCTAAGGGAGCATAATATAGGTAGTGATGAACCTATATAGACAGTCAAATGTCATGGTGAAAAAATAACGTGTAACAGATTGCCCCCTAAAGTGCGAATTCTAAGGTAGTTCTGAAGAGTGAAGTGCTTTATCTTTCCGAGAACTAGATTCTGGACATACCATTGTAAAGCCTATAAAAAAATTCAATGCAAACATATAGATGTATATCATCACTAAGGTAGGCATTCCCATACTCAGATCAAAACCAACTACATGTTCTGGTACATAAATGATTTTAAAATTACATCAATAGTAGACACAGCATGGACGCAGTCATTTGTCATAAATATTATATTGTATTATGAATAATAAAACTCCTCAGAGCCTGGATAGTGGAAACTAGATCTAGGGTCTTGATTTCTGCTTCCCAAACTAGTATGATTCTATCCATGTGATTTATTGTGTTGAAGTTGAACATGGTACAAACCATTTGATTACCAGTCAATGATGTGAACTGTTAACAAGTTGGAGAGAAACCAGCAATAATGACAATGGCTCTCAAAGTACTCAGTATAATCCACGAAGTGTGAATGAATGATTTGCAGTCGAACACTTCACAAAATTATTCAATCGAAGGTCAATGATGCAACCTATCGTCGAGGGCGAGAAACTTGCCATTAGTGCATGCAGATCCCAAGGTACTGATAGGTTTCTAGATCAAATTTATTGATGATGAGCTATCGTCGATAGAAAGAGACCCATCGTATGAAAGCCCATGACACGAAACCATTAGATCAAGTTTTGAAAAAATATTTGCAAGGACTGACTCAGGGATTGTCAACGTTAATGGAGACAAATGTTTGCAATGAATGGTTTATTTGAACTGTCCCTTAAACACATAACGACACTGTAGATGGTTTGGTAACAATTGACCTAAAGCTAATACCCAGAAATTGGCTGAAGACTTTCAATGTGGTTTGATTAACTGTTAGAAAAAGGATTTTCCCAACCCACAAGTGTGACAAAAAGTGTCATGTTCAAGAGTGGTATACTTCTTTTCAAAACAAGGGTGACAACTGCATTCATTTTCTATTTTTCCCCCACCATTTTTTGCAAGTACCTCTTTATTTTTCGACAATCTTGAGGAGGATAAAATTTGCTTGTTGTGTAAGCTCATCCTTCGGATGAGTCCAAATTAATATTAAAATTGAACCCTAAGAAGGAGTGGTTCATTCTTGTTTGTAATCGACAAGTCCTTTACTATTAAGTTTTAACGAGTCCAATATAGGTGAAACTCGGTGTTTTTCAATTTTAGGGAGTCAGAAGAAAAACATAAGAAAACTCTGCAGTTGTAATTTTTCGTAAATTTAGTCTCTCAAGCTAGAAAAAGGATAAAATAATACAAGAGAGAACTCTATTGACCATGATTAATCAACGTATACCTTTTTCGTAAATAGTCCATTTCAATCCGGAAAAGGGGTAAACTTATACTAAAAGGACGACTGCTCATTTCCTTTAACGAGTTCGAATAGTCAAGTACTCAGCTATCTTTTCATATTTAGAGATTCTGAAAAGGGATTAAAAGAGAACTTCAGGGTTTCGCTTTTCATAATTTTCAAGAGCCCGAAAAAGTGATAAAATTTTACTCATCATCAAAATAATTCTTTTCACCGGAAAAATCTGTATTCTACACAAAAACTTGAAATATTAAACATGCCTGTTTCTAAGAAGTAAAAACATCAAAAAATTACTTTTTAAAGTGGAAAAAAAATAAAATATAATATTTTATTCATTCAAAAAATCTTATGAAAAGGAGTTTAGAAAAGTCATTTTCATATTTTGTCTTCAGAGTTGTAAATTGAGGGCTTTTGGCAGAAAAGTTCTGGAGTTGATAACAGGAGAACTGACCGCTCAAATCAAGATTCGTCAGAACTAGGTAATCCAAAACACTATTTTCTTCATTTCTATCCAATTAAATTCTCTTTTTAGGCTTTAAAATCATTTGTTGAGGATAAATTAGGTTTAAAATTCTACTCTTGGGGATCTGCGGGTCATACATGCGCTACCTACAGACCCCGATAATTTTCTTAAAGGAAAATGATTGGGATACCATGGTTTTCATGTAGAGTGTATGTGGAAGTTTGCACTGTCTCTGCATGAAGACTGCGAAGGCGTCGTGACCAAATGAAAATTGATAATTTCTCTCAAAAATGGTTAAAATTTCTCACTCTAAAAGTTTCTAATCTTCAAATGCATCCATTTGCAGACTATTCCACAATGCTAGAGTGGAGAGAATGCGAGAATGAAGGCATAGAAGATGCGGATATGAATGATCCAGACACAATGCGTGCACTTATAAATTGTGTTTTGTATAAATTCTAGGAAATTCAAGGTATGAGGGCACAAGTGGAACTGATGACATGGCTAGTGAACAAGTGGGATGTTCAAAATCAATTCTTTATCATTGGCAATCATCAGCTTGAACTTTGAGCTCGAAGATATTTATTTTCTCACTTTATTATCAAAAAGAGGATAAAACATTTATTTGTTTGGATCTAGGCATGGTGGCCTACCCATTGCTAGTTACAAACAAGAGTTTTGTAGTGATGAAGCAGATCCCTAAGATAACTGCATAGATATAAATACTATCTTGCGAATTGATCTTAAATTTATTGCATTCACGGTAACCAGGTTGTGTGGAAGTGCGGCTTCACATGTGGCCACCAAGTCTCAGATGTAGATCGCAGTTGAATGTTCTAGAGGCACTATTTTCAACTGGTGTGAAGGGGTATTGGCCAACATGAAAGGCCAACTGACTAGAGAAAAAAATTCAAAGTTGAAAAACTCTGGGTATGGTGCCATCCTGATCTCTTTTTCTTTCAAGAGGATTCCATTCCTCACCCCTTCGCTTATTCTTGTTGATCATGGTGAACTTAGAGAACCTCGTATGGTACGTTGGGTTGCATTGATGGCCCACCATGGTGGCGATGGAAGTACGGTGTTTTGGTTTACTCCTGCATATTTTATGTGGCCGCAGTACCAAATATTCACAATTGAAGATTTCCCATATGCGGGTATTGAACTTAGAGGTGATCCTGAGATTTCCATACCTCAAGGGGCACAATGGGAAGAATCAGGTAAGCGAATCATTTTGATGTGTTTTAACTCTATTTTTTTTTTTTTAAATCATCTGATACTGATAACAAAATTTTAAATGCAGATGTTTGTACACAACGGCCAGATACACTTTGCCGCTTTGAAAGGCAGCAAACAGAGCCCATAACACAGCCAAAGGGTCAGGCAGCAGAAATCCTCACTGACATAGAACACAACCTAGAGAGGTTGACTATAGATATTCCTCAGATATCGACAGACAATATTCCTCTTTGTCTCCAGAGACATGTTACTCGTGTTCCAGGCCAGTTTAGGAGATTCCTGTGTAAGGTGTCATGTGCGATAGTCTACTACCATGATCATCACCATGGATAGTGGATGATCATTGTGGATTGACATATTTTGTTTTTTTTATCAATATATTTTATATCATAAGGTGTTTTAAACCTATGATCATAGACGATGTAATATTTTTTTTTTGAAAACAAAAGCTCCTATATATGATATTACTACTTTCTTTGACTATCTTGTTCAACATATATCGAATGTTGTTTTGGTTTATTATTTAACGTTGAAAATATCTATTTAGAACATGATTACCTAATGCATCAGCCAATGTGTTTAAATTTCGTTAAATGTGTTGATATTTGATGTAATCAAATTACTTTCCAAGAGACAACCCTTCAAAAATATTCTTAATAACACTGGATTTTTAATTGCGTATACTTTGTTTAAATGTAATAAAATGAGTTCTGAATCTAACCTTATGATCAAACGTTGAATACCAAATGAAATGGCATCAGATAATAACTCAATCACTGCTCTGTATTCTGCAATATTGTTCGTTGTTTGACCAAGGCGTACCCCATGTATAGAAATTAACTCATCAGTGGGTGAATAGATAACCCAAGCTACAGAAGAAATATTATGTGTACTACAACAAGCACCATCAGAAAAACCAATGTATGTTTGAAGGGATGTCGACATCTGCAATATCAAGTGCAATCGAGATAAACAGAGATAGTAGTAAAAAATAGGCATACCTATCTATTCTAAGGCACACTAACTATAAAAATAACTAATATACAAGTAAGATCTTCACACAAGAATCAAGCATAATATCTCTTCAGATAAAGACCATTTATGGTCTTATCTAAAGATACCCCGTCATAATCAATAAATTCATAGGCCCCTTTAGCAAGCACTCGCTTGACAATGTAAGGACCATGCCACATAGATTCAAATTTCCCAGCTTCTAGCTTATCGTTAGCTTGATCATATACTAAGACTAGGTCATGTTTTGAAAAAATACGTGTAACACTTCGATCATACTGAGCTTTAACACATTTTTATGAGCTTTGATTGCTAATGCAACGGTGCGCCGAGTCTCATCTAATTGTGCTAAGTATAAAAAAAAAATTTCCTCTTCATAGGTAGCTGGTAGTAACTCTATGGCTAATTGGAGTGACGGTATTTTGCATTCAATGGGTAACACAACCCCTAAACCATAAACTAGTTGAAAAGGAGTGAACCATGTTGCATTTTTTGCTGAGGTTTAGTATGCCCATAATGCCGAAAAAAGCATGGTATTCCAATTCAATTTGTGAGTTCTGATAATCTGTTTGATCATGGTGGTTAAAAATTTATTAACAGCTTCAACCTAACTATTAGCCTGCGAGTAATATGGAGTAGAGTTACCATGGTGCAGTCCAAGTTGATCAGAAAGTTCGGTCATCATTGTATTTCGAAAATTACTTCCATGGTCATTGATAATATCTTGGGTTACAACAAAACGAGCAATCACATGATTGAATACAAACGTAGCTGCAGTTTTTCCATCTGTCGTGAATGTAGGCATCGCCTCGGCCAATTTGGTAAAGTAATCTATAGTGAGAATAATGTACCCATGCCCCCCAACCAAGTGAGGGTTACATGTAATGAAATCAATTCCCCATTTCACAAAATGACTGACAGCAATTATGGGGTGAAGAGGAGCTGGTGGTGCACGCATATTTCAATCAAATATTTGACATTTGCAGTATTTTCGGACTGCAAGAATACAATATTTGAATAATGATGGCCAAAAATAGCTAGCGCGTAATATATTTTGGGTTGTGGCATAGCCAAACATATGACCGCCACACGCTCCAGAGTGGCAGTCATTCAAAACCCTTTTAGCCTCTTCATGATTTATGCAATGTCGAAAAACATAATCCGCACCATGACGATCAAGTGTGTCCCCATCACTATTGTATTGCTGAGATTGGTAACGGATATTTCATCGTTGTGAATGTGAAATCTCGGGTCGAAAGGTTTGGGTTTGAAGATAAATGATGACATCTCCATAACATGGATCTAATGTACTGATAAGAAACAAAGATTTATCTACAATGGAATGCTTGACGACAGTTTCTGTCTTAGTATTGGGAAAGTCACACATAAGATCTGCAAACACTAGTGATTTATTTTATTTATACTTTTCTAATTCCAAATAAAACTCTTGTAGGATAACAATCCATTTAGATTATTTTACCCAAAGTAATTGTTTTGTCAAAATATACATCATTGGGTTGCAATTATAAATTATAGTTGTCTTGCATAACAGTATGTAATGAAAAAATCGTTGGACAGCTTGATCCACTGTCAAGGCCGATTTCTCCACGTGTGAATACTTAATTTCGGTTGGATTCAAATTCATACTTAGATAGTAAATCACATGTTCATTGTGAAATTCATTCTCTTGAACTAAAACCATTCCAATGGTGGAATCAGAAGCTGTTATGTATAAAAAGTAGTCTTGGTTGTAATTGGGTGGATGCAATAACGATGCATGGGTTAATGCATGTTTTAGAGCATCAAAATATTGATCATCAATCTCATCCCAAATAAAAGGAACATTATGTTTCAACAACCTTGTGAAAATTTTTGTTAACTCAGCATAGTTTGAGATAAATCTACACAAAAAGTTTTCTTTCCCTTGCAAACTTTGGAGTTGGTGAAGTGTGGAAGGAGGAGGTAAATTTATGATAGCCTCGACCTTCAAGGGATCGACACAAATTATAGCTTTGGAAACAACGAATCCCAGTAATCATCTATATTGCACAAAAAAAACACACTTGTGCGGATTTAAACGAATCCTCTAATGCCTACATCACATAAAAATGGCTCATAAATGACTAGGATGATCTTCCCTGTGCAATGACTGAGAAGGTAAATCATCCAGATAAGGCTGCACAATGTGTTTGATGTCATGAAAAGCGTAATACATTTCCCTTTGAAAAGTTTCACCATCACTCTTTAATCCAAAAGGTATTTTACAGTAAGAAAATGTTCCGCAAGGAAAAATGAATGTTGTTTTTGGTTGATTAGCAGGGAGTATGTTTATTTTATTATATCTGGAAAATCCATCCATCAGTGAAAACATCTCATTTCTGGCACAATCATAAATGATTTGGTCAATATAGGGGGTGGGATAATTGTCCTTTGGACAAGTTTTATTAATATCCCTATAATCGACACATACTCGTATCGTCCCTTTTTTTTTGGTGACAGGAACTATATTAGATACCCAATCTGTTAATGTGATTGGATAAATAAATCCTACTCTTAGTATTTTCTCAACTTCAACTTTAATAGCAAAAAAATTTCGAGGATGTATTGGACGTAAAATTTGTCTAATAGGCTTGCATCCTTATCACGGGTATGTCTTTATTTCATGAACGATAATGTTTGGATTAATTCCTATCATTTCTTCGTAGGACCAGGAAAATATGTCACAGAATTCTTGAAATAGGGATTTATATGTATTAATTTCATCAATCATAAAAGAAGCTCCTATATGAATGTTTTCAATGACTCCAGGTTTAACTAATATATCAATAGCAACAGTTGTAGAAATGTTTCCCAAATTAATCTTAGAATCCAAATTTTTAATCATGATTGGATTTTGTGGTTCCTTGACATAATCAATTTTAAAAATCGACGAAAAATCATTGTTAAATCTATCAAATTCAGGTAAAAATGAATATCTATGGTGTATATCATCCCAGGGTAATTCATCCATAGAAAAAATTTCACGAATACTTTCATTAGTATAAAACACTTGTTGAAAAGGATCGGAAATAGATGTCAAGGTTGAGCTTGATAGTGAAGAAAATTCTTTAGTGACCACATTCATTGGATCAAGATTAGTTGATGGTGTGTTAGAAAATGACTGTACTGTTGTATATGCTATCTCAAAAGGACTCAAAGGAATCTTTCCATTGAAGGAATCCATTTTTGACGCTAAAGGCACTATTCGAGGATCATCAAATGGAATAGTACTTGATGAAATCATATTTATATTAGAAATGGTACATGGTACGTTGGGTGGAGGCATAGAAAAAGTTCCCATTAAAACAAAATATTTTACTAAACCTACTCCAACATCTTCAGAAGGAATAGTCAACTTTCCAACGTGCTGAATACTATCTGTAGAGGCTGGGTCATACGAATAATATGATAGTTGATCGATTTTCACAATCTTTCCCTTATGAGGAAACATGATTAACTAAAAGATGGAATACATGGAAACATTCATAGCATAAGACCAACTTTGTGTTAGGTCCCTATATTACTAGTATAGTCCCTTATTGTTATTAGTGTAACCCCCTTATTGTTATTATTGTACCCTTGTAACCCCCATTTTGTTATTATTGTGCCCCTAAATTATTATTGTTAGGTCCGCTAGGATTACATTGTGGCCCACTAGGATTACATTATGGCCACATGGACTCCTATATATAGAAAGGAGGTTTTGTAAATTGAATCATCCAAGAATTGTTAATTTATGTAATGTATTGGTGGTTTCCCCCTCGAAGTGGCTTATTTCTAAGGCATTGATATCTCTTTCCTTCTACTTTTGGAGCTGGTTACTCAACATTTGGTATTAGAGCTTTGGATTCTAGGGTTTCGCTGCTCCAAACAGGTCATCGTGGAATTTTCGCTATAAATTGTTTTCTACGAAGTTTCAGAAGCTGAAAGTTTTATAGTGTGAAGCCGAAATCTTGAGGACAATTGCCTAAAAATTTTAGAGCTTGGTTCGCAATATTTTTGGAGATATCATTTGTGGAAGTTGGGTATTGTTTCAGGATCCTAAACAGGTCATCGTGGCATTTGCACTATAATGTTTTTTCTACGAATGTTCAGAATCCGAAATTTGTATGGTGCGAAGCTAACATCCTGAGGAAATTATTCAAAAACTTTCGATTGGCAGTTGTAATATTTTTGGAGTGGAGATACTGTGGAAGGTAGTGCTTTTTTAGGGCTCACAATTCATCTCAAAAGAGTGACCTTGGGAAAAGTTCAACTAACTCTCTCTCTCGGCATCGGTTGAGTGCCGTAAAAAGTGGTCACAAGTACCTGAGACTTTAATTCTTTGCTATCAATTTCAGAGACAAAGGACAAAAAAGTGACACGTGGAAAGTCGTACAAGTTCACTCTACTGAACCAGTCCAGAATTAGGTCATTGTGGGAGATTGGACACAAATTTGTCTTGGAGAATCCAAATCAGGTCAGACCTGTGGCATTTGAAAAGATAATAATTCAGAGGGCTACGTTGATACTAAAATTCAAACATTGAAGTGCTTCAATCATATATATTATCCAATTTTAATATCGAGCTCCTCAAAAGCAAGAAAAAGGTGTGTATATTTTTTCTTTCCAAATTGCATAAGTCTTCTTTGAAGAATCAATTTGAATTGATTCCAAGGGCATATTGTAGAATATATAGCAGTATTGGGTTCTAAAAGATTCCCCATAAAAATAATTCAACACCCATTAAGCCTTCAGAAGGCTCTACTATGACTCATGAAGATGAAGAATTGCAACATGATCTATCAAAATTACAAGAGCAAGTGCAACAGATTTCACTCTCGCAAAGAGCAACAAAAAATGAAATGGAAGTTTTGAAGAAAGGCATGGAAATGAAGATGGACGGTTTGAAGAAAGGCATGGAAGCTAAGATGGATGGCGTGGAAGCTAAGATGGATGGCATGGAAGCTGGCATGGAAGCTAAGATGGATGACATGAAAGACAACATGGAAAACATGAAAAATGATCTAAAAGCAGACATGGAAGGTTTGACAAAGTTGATACAAGAAATGTTTCCTAATGGTGAAAAGATAGTAGAGGAAACTCATGATGAGAACAAAATAAATGTTAATCGTGATTTCATAAACTCTAATGTTGGCGGGAAGAACCACCATATTCCAAAATGGATATGAGGAAGTTTGATGGAAAGGATCCTGTAACATGGATACTACAGATGGAGCAATATTTTGATCTCCATAATGTGAAAAACACACAAAAGGTAGGCATTGCAACTTTACATTTAGAACAAAATACATTTGTATGGTATCGATGGCTTTGCTCTCGTAAAAAAATTGTCACTTGGTCAATTTTTATGGAGGAAATGATAGCACATTATGAGGATACAAAGAGCAACACCTTCTTTAACCAATTGATAAATCTCAAACAAAAGGGTTTAGTGGGGCAGCACATTGAGGACTTCCAAAAATTGAATATAAGGGTAAATGATATTCCAGAGGAACACATGATCGATCTCTTCATAGGCACTTTAAAGGATAACATCCAACATGAAGTTCATGTTTTGGAACCGGATTCATTGGAGAAGGCATTCAGGTTGGCAAGAAAAGTTGAATGTAAAATAATGGCGACAAGGAAGCCTACCAATCAATTCTATAAAGAAGGAAATGTTGCTACGTCTAGATTTCCACAACCTACAAGGCTGACACCACAACAATTGGAAGAAAAAAGAGAAAAAGGGCTTTGTTATAGTTGTGATAGCAAATACACTAAAGGTCATAAGTGTGCTGAGAAGAAATTATTTTACATAGATTATGAAGAGGAAGAATAAAATGGACAAGAATATTCAAAAGAAGAGGATATATAGGAGGAACCAACCCTAGAAGAGGAAGAAATGAGTCCGACCATATCGTGTAATGCACTAGCAGGAATTACCACTCCTCAAACTCTCAAGATAGAAGGACAAATCAAGAAGAAAAAGGTAATAGTGTTGATTGATTCAGGTAGCACCCATAATTTTATTCATTGTAAGGTAGCCAAGGAATTAAATTGTTTTCTATACCCAACACCAGAATGTCAAGTGATGGTTGCAAATGGAGGAACTATAAATTTCTCTGGGAAATGCCATAATATCAAGCTAACCATGGGGGAATATGTATTGACTAGTCCAATGCTTTCCATTCCTATGGGAGGTGCTGATGTTGTACTAGGAGTACAATGGTTACAATCTTTAGGGATGGTAGCTTTTAATTTTCAAGAAATTTTCTTGAAATTTTTTTCAGAAGGAAAGGAAGTTGAATTACGAGGTATAGCAGGGAAGCCAGGAAGGATAATAAGCTCTAATGTCATGACAAAGCTTCTAAAGAAAGAAAAACGAGGTGTAATTGCACAATTATGCTCACTAGAAGTTCCAACATCAAAATCATCTATTTCTGCAGATCTCCAACAAGTCTTGGACAATCATTCCAAAGTGTTTGAAACTCCCAAAGGACTCCCACCTATTCGTGATCATGATCATGCTATTCATTTGATTCCAGGAAGTGTTCCTCCAAACATGAGGCCTTATAGATATCCTTACTTCCAAAAGAGCGAAATTGAACGTATGATTGCAGAAATGTTAGAGGCGGGTATAATTCAACCTAGTCAAAGTTCTTTCTCCGCTCCTGTAGTATTGGTACACAAGAAGGATGGATCATGGCGAATGTGTCCGGATTATAGGGAGCTCAATAAGCTCACCATTAAAGATAAATTTCCCATTCCTGTGATTGATGAATTATTGGATGAATTAAATGGAGCAATTTATTTTACCAAGTTGGATCTTCGTTCAGGATATCATCAAATTAGAATGAAGACTGAAGATATTCCAAAAACAACATTTTGAACTCATGGGGGTCATTATGAATTTTTGGTCATGCCTTTTGGCCTTACCAATGCACCTTCTACATTTCAAGGGTTGATGAATTCCATTTTCAAACCCTTCCTTAGAAAATTTGTGCTAGTATTTTTTGATGATATACTAATCTACAGCAGGTCTTGGAAGGATCATGTTGAACATGTTGACAGGGTGCTCAAACTATTGCGGGAGAAACAATTATATGCAAAAGCATCCAAATGTTTCTTTGGAGTACAAGAGGTGGAATATCTGGGTCATATTATATCTCACGAGGGTGTTAAAGTAGACCCTAACAAAATTAAAGCCATTAAGGAATGGAAAGTCCCGACAACCATAAAGAAGTTGCGAGGATTTCTCGGGTTAACGGGGTATTATCGCAAGTTTGTTAAGAATTATGGGAGAATAGCAGCACCTCTAACAACATTATTGAAGAAAGATGCATTTTCATGGACTCCTGAAGCAACTAAGGCCTTTGAACATCTTAAAGAGGCAATGTACCTAACACCGGTCTTAGCTACGCCAGACTTCACAAAAACCTTTATTGTGGAATGTGATGCCTCAGGAAATGGAATTGGTGCAGTTTTAATGCAGGAAGGAAGACCCATTGCTTTTGAAAGTCGTCCAATCAAAGGAAAGTATTTACCGAAACCTATTTATGAGAAGGAAATGTTAGCAATACTACATGCACTAAAGAAATGGCGAACTTACCTAATGGGAAGACACTTCAAGGTAAAAACTGATCATGATAGTCTTAAACACTTTTGGAACAAAGACTATCTTCAGAAGAGCAGCAAAAATGGGTCACAAAGATGTTGGGTTATGACTTTGAAATAATCTACAAAAAAGGAAAGCTTAATTTTGTTGCATATGCACTCTCAAGAAAGAATGAAGAGGTGGAAGCATTGCTTTGTACCATTTCTATTATCCAACCAGATTGGATAACCGAAGCAAGAGATGAATGGAAGAAGGACAAAGATGTATGGACACTCATTCAAAAGTTGTGGCAAGATCCTAGTACATCTGATACATTTAGTTGGAAAAATGATTCCTTATGGTACAAAGATCACTTATATATTTGCAAGAATTCCCAACTAAAACAAAAGATTCTTTTGGAATTGCACACTTCTCCTTTAGGAGGACACTTGAGATTTTTAAAAACTTACCACAGGGTGAAGAAAGAATTTTTTTGGGATGGCCTTAAATCTGATATTCAAAAGTTTGTGGCGGAATGTTTGGTTTGCCAGCAGAATAAAGTGGAAACAATTAAGACCCCGGGACTTCTACAACCTTTATCCATTTCAAGTCAACATTGGGAGGAGATTTCAATGGATTTTATCACAGGTTTACCTAAGTCCGAAGGAAAGAGTGTCATCATGGTGGTAGTTGATAGACTTACCAAGTATGCACACTTTTGTGCATTATCTCATCCATTTAAAGCAAGTACGATTGCTACTACATTTATGGACAGAATTCAAAAGCTACATGGAAGCCCAAGGGTTATTGTGAGCGACAGAGATCCCATTTTTACTGGAAATTTTTGGACGGAGTTATTTTCTTGTTTGGGTACTCAATTAACTCATAGCTCATCTTATCATCCTCAATCTGATGGACAAACTGAGATAGTAAATAAATGTTTGGAAGGATATCTTCGTTGTTTTGTATCTGATAAACAAACACAATGGGTCAAGTGGTTACCTCTCATTGAATGGTCGTATAACACTTCCTTCCATACTGCAGCAAAAATGACCCCATTTATGGCACTTTATGGATATCATCCACCATCCATCACATCATCTTTAAGGGAAAATTCGAAGCTTCAAGCAGTGGAAGATCACATCGAGCATCAGCAAGAAGTTCTCCAACTCTTAAAGGATAACCTGAATTTGGCACAAAATCGAATGAAACAACAGGCAGATCAACATCGTAGCGAGAGAAGTTTTGATGTAGGAGATTGGGTATTTTTACGGCTACCACCATACAAACAAATGTCCCTCAAGCAAGCAAAGATGGATAATAAATTATCGCCAAAGTACTATGGTCCTTACAAGGTGTTGCAAAAGATTGGTACTATGGCATACAAATTGGAGCTTCCTGCTTCTTCGCGAGTGCATCTAGTTTTCCATGTTTCATGCTTAAAGAAGGT
>JAXQQM020074200.1:0-226500 GCA_034641835.2 Pinus albicaulis
TCCATAGCACTAGGATGACCACTCAATTTATAGTTAAATTGGTGGTATTTTCTCAATGAATGCTTTTCTAATAATAGGCAAGACATGTTTCCAAGTTTATAGGTGTTATATGGACACTTGGATTTGAAGTATGACATCTATGGACACTTCTAGAAGGCAATGGCCATGTGGAGATTCCCATAACAATGATAATTCCGATCCGAGCTGACCAACACACCCTTGAGTGTCAGGAAGTACAATGAAGTGCACCCTTGCATGGAGGAATTGGCACTACAACGTAGTTAGTCCATTTTAGATGAGCGTTGGTGAGTTAGTGGGTCATATAACACATAATTCAAACCTTGGAAATCTCACAATAGAAGCCATGAATGAAAGTTTCTTCACTTAGGGCATATAAAAACTGAAATATAATGGGATGATAGACCCTATTTCATTAGTCCTAGCGATGATGTCCAGTTTGACCAGGTCTTAGGGGACGATGCGCAAATTTATCTATAATAGTTGCCCCCCTAAAGCATGAGGTCAAAATAATAATAGTATTTGGATGAGATGATTTACGATATGATGAGTAGGAATTGAAGTGGATGGTGACTTGAATCAATCTTGAAATACATTACATCATGATATATTTCATATTGATCATGAATTGCTGATGGAGGCGATCATTAATTCAGAAATTCATGTAAATTTAAATGTTTCCCAAAATAGAAATGCCTACATATATAGGCCCATGTTCAGATGACGATCTATATGTAAATCCATCATACATATGATGTGTACAACAATCTTGAAATCACACCCTAGATGGATGAAACTAGATCTGGGGTATTCTTATCTTGTTCATTTAATTGTTCAAGTACAAGTCTAACCATGTGAATATATGATTTGAAGTAAAAGTGGGAATACATTTTCTGATTACCAGGCAATGATGTGAGCTATTAACAAACACGAGAAAACCACCATTGATGTTAATGGATCTCAAGGTACTACAATAAAATTTGTAAGGCATGAATAGATTATTTGCTGTCGAACGCGAAGAAAAATATTTCAGTCAGAGGTCTGGAAGCGAGAAAATTGTCAATGATGTAACAAGCCTTAGGGTATTGGAAAATGCTTCTAAGTAAACTTTCTAGATGATGAGATGATGTTGACAGGAAGAAAATTTATCACGGAACAAGATTTATTGATTTCAAAGACAAAATGCGACTTGATATAGCAATGTTTAGGGATGACTGTCATGAAAATGAAGGTTTATGAGTTATGAATAAGGATGAGGATTTTAATGGATGACTTCTCTTGAACATATTGGCGACACTTGAGATGAGTTGGCGACATTGACCGAAAATTGAAGTGAAGGTATGATGAACCATCAAGAATATTACCCAACCCAAATGTCACGAAGTGTCATGTTCTAGAGTGACCTTCTACCATAAACTGTTTTGTTCTTTTTCCAAAATTTTCCCCAATTATTTGTCGACTAGTATCTCTTTATTTTTTAACAAGCTTGAGGAGGACAACATATTATTGATCTATAATTTAACCCTTTGGGAAAATCCATCTCTATTTAATAATTTAGCGATTCTAGCGATAAATGAAACTCGATTCTTGTCTTGATCGACAAGTCTGTCGCTATTTTATGTTTTAATGAGGCTAACGACATTAACATCTTGATCCTTTTTCATATTTAGATAGTTTGAAAAAGAGGAAAAAAGAAAACTCGATGAGTCCTTTTTTGTAAATTTGTCGCTTAGGAAAGAAAAAGTGTATTATGATACCTAAGAAAACCTCTTAGCCATGTTCGACTAAGGTTTTCATTTTTTGTAAATAATCTATCTCAGTCTGGAAAAGGGTTAAAATTATACTGAGTATATTATGTTTCATTTACTTTTACGAGCTCCAAAAGACAAGTGCTCGACAATATTTTCACATTATCAGAGTATGAAAAGAGCTAAAGAAGACTCCAGGGGTTCCTTTTTCGCTGTTATCAAGGGTCGAAAAAGAGATAAACGTGTTCTTCAAGTCCTTTTTAATTTTTACCAAAGATTTTAAAATAAGGATAAAAGTATGCTTTGTGGTCAAATCATTCTTGAATAATTTTGCATGACTAATCTGTTGTATCAATTGTAAAACTTGTTCAGAACACCATCAAATGAATCAAAAATAATCGTTTCATAGCAAAAATGAATAAAAACCATACTCACAGCATTAAATATGATTTTAAATAACCAAATTGACTAATTAAAATAGTTTTTACCATTCCAGAGTTACCATTTGAAAAATAGGAGCTCTAAACCAACTTTTTCCCTTGAACTTTAGTAGTTGATTGCGACAGATTCTATGGAAAATTTCTCTTGCCATTCGATTGAGGTTGGAGCTATGAACATTCTTTTTCTTTTAGTATCATTTTCATTGCATTTCATGGTAATTTTTTATGGTTTTGAGCCCCTTAGGGTAAATCTAATATGCTCTTAGGGTAACAAAATGTCGAAAGGTGCATTGCAATGCACTGAAATTGAAGGCCAGATGCACTGCAACACTCTATTCCTTGGCTCAGGGTGCATTGGGCACAATTTACATTTTGTTTTGTTGTATGCCCAAAATTTCTCAATTTTTTTGCGTGAAATGGATCCTAATGAAGCTTATGATTTTGTTTTAGGTATTCATCAGATCAAAATGATGATTACATGGATGAAAAGATAGCATGAAGAACATAATATGATTGCCCTAAATGATACAGGTATAGTAAGAGCCCTCAGAGATTGCGGGTTGCTAAAGTTCTTCACATTGTCAGGGATGAGGCAACAAATGGAACTATTGGAGTTCCTTCTTTGTTCATGGGATCTAGTAGTACAGGATTTTCACATTGGGGACAAATAGGTCCCAATATTAGTGGAGGACATTTATTTTCTCATAGGATTATCGAGGCGAGGTTCTCCCATTTCTCTTTTAGGATCTGCTCCTGGAGGAGAGACAGTAAGAGATTACATATTGCAGCACTGTCATCCACACAGTGAACCAAGTAAGGATGGGAAAATAAACATCTATGATGTACGTTATTTGTGTTTGAGGGCCATCCAATTTACTATCGCAAAGCTTGGTAGTTCTGCTACACTACATGTGGCAAACACATCATACATGGAGTATGCACATGAGTGTTTAGAACCAAAAATATTTAACTGGGATGAAGTTTTCATCTTTTAGATGAAAGAAAAACTGACCAAGGAAAAGGGAAGAAGGAAGAATAATTTCAACTTTGTCTCGATCCTGATTTCCTTCACCTTCGAGAAGATTCCATTGATGCAACCCCATCATGTTACACTAGGTATATTTGGCCCTAGAGATCCCCAGATTCAAATATGGGTAGAATTTATGTCTAGAAATGATGGTCAGTCGACCATCGTATTATCTACTGCATTCTTCGCCTGGTTTAGACAGCAGATGATTTTCATAGGTCAGTATGCATTTGCAGGCATAGATTTCCGAGGGGACCCAAACTTGATTCTACCAGATGACTCTCAATGCGGTGTAATTGGTAAGAATTTTTTGACCATGTTTTTTGATTTTTTATAAGGTTTATACATTTTTTTGTATTTTTATGTTTCCCAAGACTGAACTAAAGTTTTGATATTTGCAGATGTGGGCCGAGTTCAACTAGTGGGTCAGCTATAACAAGGATTAGATGAGCCAACAGAGAGGGTTGTCGGGAGAGAAGTCCTTCGGGATTTAGATATGACCGAAACTCTTGATGAGCTATAGCAACATGTGGATGGATTGACTCTTTGGATTCCAGATTGATGGATCAAAGAGTTTCCTATGAGACTGTAGCACCACACTATTAGCATTCCTAACCGTTGGATATGGTTATTGCGTAGGATAACCAGATTAATACGTTGTTATCATTAGCATCACTAGTTTACTTTGACACTTTGCATACATTTTGAGGTCAGATGACCAATGTGTTTTGGGAACAAATTTAAAAAAAAACTATAACTATCTATCTATTTATTTTTAGTGTTTTCTTATGTTTATTGTGCAATCCTATTCAATTATTTGATGTGGATTGAAAATATGCCTTTACATGCGTTTCAAATTTTTGTTTAAAACATAATTCACTAAAGAATTAGTTAATGTGTTCAAGTTCCTGGAAATGTGTTGATATTAAATATAATCAAAATGTCTTTCCAAAAGTTGAACTCTTAGGAACATACGATGCAATGTTGGGTTTCGAATAGTATAAATGCTAGTATGTTTCAGTACAACACGTTGTGAGTCTAACCTAATGATGATGTGGTTAATGCCAAATGGAATGGAATCAGAGATAAGTTCGATCAACGTGCTATATTCAGTGATACTGTTTTTAGATTGACTGATACAAATACCTTGAAAACTCACTAACTCGCTGCTTGGAGCGAAAATGGTCCATGCTATAGAGGATAGATTCTGCATACTATGACGAGCACCATCAACATATCCAACGAATGATTCCAAAGATTCAAACATCTACGATGAAATGTAAATATGATTACCAACTTCAAGAAAACTCTAGAAAAAAAAACTAAGATAGTTAAAGAAAATCAAAAGCATATATACAATATAATACAAAAGTTTACTATGCTCATGTCTAAGCATAGTAATGTTTTAGATACAACCCATTTCAGGGCTGCACAAATGGAATTCCATCATAATCTACTAACTCGTAGGCGCCCTTAGTAAGAAATATTTTGAAAATATAGGGGCCATGCCATAGTGGCTGAAATTTTCTTGTAACAATTACATCAACTTCCTGATCATAAAGCAAGACTAGGTCACCCTCTGAGAAGATACATGGCTAGACATGATGGTCGTATTGTGCCTTAATTCGCCTCTTATGCACTTCATTGGTCAGTGTGGCTTCACGACGTGTTTCATCAAGATGTATGAGGTTAAAAAGACGTGCTTCTTCAGTAAAGTTGTCAGGTAACAAGTCAACAACAAGTTTTAACGATGGTATTTCACATTGGATAGGTAATATAGCTTCCAGACCATACACCAATTGAAAGGGGGTAAATTTGGTTGCGTTTGTCACCAAGATTTGGTATGCCCATAAAGCCGAGTACAATATCAAATTCCAATTTAGTTTATAAACTCCTATCATTTGTTGAAGCATTATTTTAAGAATCTTATTAATAGCCTCCACTTTTCCATTGGATTATGGATAATAAGGAGTAGTACTATCATGTGACAATCCTAATTTGGTAGTCAACTCATTCATCATGTGATTGCAAAAATGCTTGCCATGATTTGTGACTATAGCCTGTGGAACACCAATCCGTGAGATGACATGATTGAAAAATAATAATGCAGTTGTTTAGCCTATGTTGTTGAATGTAGGCATCGCTTCAGCCCACTTGGTAAAGTAGTATACTGCGACAATAATATAACCATGCCCCCCAAAGGAATGCGGGTTGCTGGTCATGATTTCAATGCCCCATTTTTCAAATGGTCACACAACTATAACATGATGCATCGATGCTGGCAGTTTGTTGATTTTATAATCAAATATCTAGCACGCATGACAACTTCTAATTGCGAGGATGAAGTCGCAAAATATGGCAGTCCAAAAGTAACCAGAACATAGTATCTTCTGTGCAGTAGTATATCCAGACAGGTGTCCACCACAAGCCCCATCATGACAATAATTTAGAACCTTCTCAACCTCATTATGAGTGAGGCACCTCCCTAAAATCGTATCAACACCACAACGATAAAGTGTATCATCGACGATCAGATAATCTTTGGCTTGGTATCGAATACGTCGTTGTTGAGAGCAGGAGGTATAGGGCCGAAAAGTCTAGGTTTGGAGATAATTGATAAAATCCCCATACCAAGGATTAGATGATCCAATCAGAAACAAAGACCCATCAGGAATTGATGGTTCTGATGTAGTAGTAGTACTATCAAAGGGAAGGTCGTAGAGAAGCCTAGCCAAAACCGTAGACTTCTTTGACTTGGATTTGATGAATTCCATATCAAAATTCCTATAAAATGACGATCCATTTTGAATATTCCCCCCCCAGCAACTGACGTGACAAAACGTATGTCATGGGGTTGCAATCCAAAAAGATAATGGTATTTTAGAACATGATATAATGGCGCAATATTTGGACAACTTGAACGGTCGCCAAGGCAAGATTTTCAACATATGAATACTTCACTTTCGCATCATTGATATTACAATTAAAATAGTATATCAGATTTTCTATCCCATCTTATTCTTGGACCAATACCATAGCAATGATTGTAGCAGCCGCATCGATATATAAGAAATAATCACTCTAACAATTGGGGGGACACATTAATGACCCCTAGACAAGTGTATCCTTGACAGCTTCAAAAGAATCTTGTGCAACCTTATCCCAATGGAAGGGAATCCCCTTTTTTAAGAGACAAGTAAATCCATTAGCCATTTCGGCTTAGTTTGGTATGAACCTCCTTAGGAAGTTAGCCTTTCCTTGAAGTTTCTGTAACTAAAGTAAATCTAATGGCGCAGGAAAATCAAGAATGGCCTGGACCTTCAGTGGGTCGATTTGAATTCATTCTTTTGAGATTAAAAATCCTAGCAAGTAACTATAACAAAAAAAAAAAGACACATTTGTGTGGATTGAGACATATTTTGTGGTGTCCGCAGCGTAGAAATATAGCTCTCAAATGCATCAGGTGATCAATCCTGTTTGGTGAATGCACATGTAAATAATCTAGATAAGGTTGAAAAATGTTCTTGATGTCATTGAAATCATAATCCATTGCTCTCTGTAATGTTTCCCCAACGTTCTTTAAACCAAATGGGAGTTTCCGATAAGAGAATGTGCCCCAGGGACAAATGAATGTGTCCTATATTGGTCCTTTGGGAGGATATTGATTTGATTGTAACTGGAAAATCAATCCATGAACGAAAATATTTTACATCCAGCACACTCATCAATAATCTAGTTGATAAAGGGAGTAGGATAGTTGTCTTTTGGACAAGAAATATTGACATCCCGATAATCAATGCATAATCTGATTGTCCCTTGTTTCTTCATGACAGGAACAATGTTGGAAACCCAATAAGTAAGCGGAACAAGGTAAATGAAATTAGCACACAAATTTTTTTTAACTTCTACTTTAATGGTAGCAACATTCTTCGAGTGAACAGGACGAAGGCGTTGACGTACCAGTCTAACATCAGGGTACATTTTAAATGTGTGTTCAACGATACTAGTATCTATGTGTGGCATTTCCTTGTAAGACCAAGAAAATATATCTCGAAATTCACAAAAGAGATAGTGATAAGTTTTTATTTCTAATGGATAACAAGACACACCATCATGAATGTTTTCTACAATGTCGGGTTTTCTCGAAATATCGATAGAAATGGTTTCTTCAATATTTGATGAATTTTGTTTGGATTCGATTGCATTAATGGGAAAATAATTTGAAAAGAAAATTTTGATCGATGGGTGATATAGTTCAATAGAACTATCTTATTTGTAATCTTGAATATGGGAATGATGATGATGATCTTCCCATGGTTCTCCTTCTGGCACCATGGATTCTCTTGTGGTCCTATAATTTATAAGATTGGTAAGAATAAACGATATAGGACAACATCAAACCACTTTGGAGTCCAGGACCTAGCCTTCATAGACTGAGAGACGGCTCTCTCTATTTCTGATTTAATATTTCCTTAATATTATGAATTTTGATGTTAGGCTAGTTACAATGATGGTGGTATTTGGTTGTTTTGATTGATTTTGTTGGTTGGATGTGCATGTCTACAGGGACTAGTCCATTGGGTTATGGAGTCAAAGGTTGGATTGGCACATCAACCTTCAAGAGCATCACAGGGCAAGCTAAATTTGTTAAATGGATCTTAAGAGTAGTATGAATTATGAGGAAAAAGAAATAGTAAGATTCAGTAGTGGCTAAAGAGCAGTTAAGAATTATTTAATCAGAATTCAACAGAAAACATTCAAATTGTAAATGTAGACAGAATTAAGGTGCTCTGACAAAAAATCTTAATATAAAATTTCTGATTTACAATAAGATGAACAAATGCATAGGAGGGAAAACAATGGAAACATTGAACATTTAGAAATATCACATCACCAATTAACGCAACGCAAGAATCTAGTAAATGGTCTTCAATTATTGATGTCCATCTCCAAAATTATAGTGCTCCAATAGTAGTTCTTACAGTGCAGGGTCTAACAATATCCAACCATTGATAATGAAAATACATGCAGTATTTAACTGCAACTATGTCGGTTACCCTAATCTAATTCGACAACCTTCATTAATTACAATTTAACTAAAACTAGATAATCATGGGCATGCAAGGCCCGAAAAAAAAAATAAAAAAATCTTTGGCTCAACACCGACTGTAACATTAACTTTGGGAGCTCTACATAAATCAAAAAGAAGGATGGAGGTGGCTGAGGTGGTCACAAAGAGGCAACGATAGTGGCCTTGACATCTGGCCTTACTTTTGGGGTCGCTGCTACTGGATTATTAAATATTACATGATGCTGGCTCTTCAAATCGATCGGTGGTTGTGTTGACATATCCATCATGCCTTTTCAATCTTAGTACATGCACAATTTCCCCCACTCCTTCTTTCCTAGAATCCTCATACCAATGACTTGTTGGTACACTCCATCCACCTTTGTGTATTTACTGATAGCAGGTTTTGTGAGAAAAACATTTTTCAACTCATGTTGAATGAAGATATCATTTCTTAAGAGATCCAAAACAACCTTCTAGGTCACGTTCACTTTAATGTTGGAAAATTTGGTGGTATCCTTAGCTACTTCCTTCAGCTTGGTCATGTAATCTCCCTTTTGGACCAGATTTTTGTTGATTAAATATAGTGAGGGCAGTTCCTTTGTCCTTAGGGGCTCAATCTCGTTTAAGAATCTGCCAATGGACATGTCTAATTAATGACATTTCTCCTCCAATTTCCTCACTAAATTCCTCTTAGTGAGGACCCTTTTTACCTCTAGTATGGTTTATGTTCTATCCTGTACATCCAGGTTGTCCAGCTCAAAATGTTTTTGGAGTTAAGGAATTTTATGATCTTGGGGGTTGTTGTTGGAATATTTTACAACTCCTGATTTGTTTTATCAATATCCACTTTGAAATTTTCAATTAGCTCCTTCTATTAATAAATTATGTGGATGGAATGCCAAATCCCATCCACTGTCTCTATGATACTGCCCCAAATTATCATATTCATTTGGCCCAATATGTTGCTGGCAGAAAATTCATTTTCTACCTTCTCCAACCTCTCAATATGCTTCTTGGCTATCTCATGGGAAGTTTCTGATCTAGCCTTTTGATCCCTCAGGATGCCAATCTGTGTCTCCAAATTATTGATCTCTTGTGATTGCAGGTTCATGCTCTCCATTGATTTGGACAACTGATCTATCCCACTAGATGTTCCAGCAGTTGCTGGAATAATTGATGGAATTGATGAGATAAAGATAACTTATAATGGGATGAGTGCCCCTCGATTTGCTTCCTCTTTCTCCTTTAGTAGCTTCTCCATCTCAGTCTCCATTTGTTTGATTTGGGCAGAGTTTTCAATAACTAACTTCATTATCTCTGACTTCTGTGTCTCATCTTCTTCAATTCCCTTAGCTTGGGGGTCTTCTAACACTGCCATCTTGAGCTGTTTCCTAAGGGCTACTATGTCAGAATTCTTCTTCTTCAAAAGCTCCTTCACAGCTTGACCATTAGTTTGGTCATGCCCAAGATTCACTACTAAATCTTCTAGAGACTTGATCCTTGAGTCTCTAGCCATGGCTGATACCCTTTCCATCTTGAGTTGTGATTGGGTACTGGATAAGGACACCTGTAGCTTTGACAAGCTCATAGCAGTGTTTGTCGATGTTGAGGCTACCATCTCCCCAGTCTTCTTGTGTTATTCCATCTGGTCAATATGATGGATGTCCTTAGTGGTAAACTCGAATTATTATTTCTTATAATCTTCTGCTCCTTGAGGTTATGGGACCAAGGCTTCTAGAAATGCCATCTGTATCCTCCCTTTTTCAGTGTCAAAGGCAGAAAGTAGCGTGCTTTGTGAATGTTGAGCCCTAATATTGTCTTCTCTTTTGCCAAAATTCACTTCATTTCATCATTCCTTTATCATTTCATAAACCTAAAACTCAATGGGAATGATTAATATTACTTAATGGTTGCATATAATGATTAACTTATTGTACTTTTGTGATTTTTGCCATCTTAATGATTTTTGAACAGTTTAGCTACAAAATGCAGTCATTCTGTAGCCAGTAAAGCATTCCATAGTTGTTTTGGTGTTTAAAAATGTTACAGGTGTCATTTGGAGAAAAGGCACACATAGGTGGATTCCAAATCTTTCCTACATTATTCATTCCCTTCCACGAATACTGGATCGATATATGGAGGTACCTATGCACATGGTCAAAGCAAAATTCAAGCAAACTGTCTTCTATAGGTATCAAAACTCCTGATTTTTCTTTATAGAAAATCAGGAATCCTAAAAGAGTTTCAATTTTATTTTGACTTTAAAACTACACCTGTACCTACTTTTCTTCAATGTTAGTTATGTAATTGCATATAAATTCAGATCAGTAATTCCGAGAGAGACAGTTGATACATATTTTATCATTACTGTGATACTCTATTTTTCAAGCATTTTGATAATAAAAGGAGTATAACTTTGATGTTGTTCTTAATACAACCTTGAGGAGTTAAATATTTAACACAGAATTGATAGCAGAGGGCCCCTGCTATTCGAGGAGGTTTTACATTCTCTCTAGATAAGTAGTTTTCAATTATGTTTTGTCATATTTCCTTACATAGACTTCTTTCTGAAATTATATATTTTAGCATTATGTTTCATGTCATCTGCTTAGATAAAAGATCCTCATGATATTACAGTTAGTATTTTTCTCAAGATATTCCAAATATCCCTATTAAATGAATGAGATTTAATTGTAATAGTCTGAGTTTCTAGCATTTCATTTTTTGTTATTTAGATTAAGAAGATCCTCATTATCTTACAACTATTCTCTTTCTCAAGCTCTTCCAATATATCACTACTACATGAATGAGATTTAGTTGTACTATTTTGAGTTATTATCATTTTTTGTTCTTCAATTAGATAGAAGATCCTCATCTTATTGCAAACAGTTTTTTTCAAAAGCTCTTCCAATAAACCTCTGACTCACGAATAAGACTTAGTTGTAATACTGTGGGTTACTGATTATTTGTTTTACTGAAGATCCTTATCACATTATGCTTAATCTCTTTCGAAATCTCTTCCAATAAACCTCTAACTCATGAATGAGATCTAGTTGTAATGTCATAAGTTGTTTCAGCATTTCATAGGATATCCTTACTACATTATAGTAATCTTCTTCTCAAGCTATTCCAATAACCCTCTAATAAATGAATGAGATTCCACTGTAATTTTCTGATTTATTGTTTGTTTCAATTTTAGGAGATCCTCATTGCATTAGAATTAATATTTTTCACAAGCTCTTCCAGCAAATCTATAACTAAATGAATCAGATTAAGTTATAGTTTTTTGAGTTACTTTTTATTTCATGAATGTTCATTTAGCAGCTGTAATGTCCATGGATTAGGATTCTCTATTTTTATCACTTCGTAGTTAGGAATAGATCTTGCAATCAAATTCTGCTTTAATGCATTCCTCTTTGATAGAGATTTAATTTCATTTTCTTAGCATAGAGTAACATATTAGAAATCAAACATGGAAAACCCCAAAAAATCAATAAAACACTGAAAACAACGAAGTAAGAAAAAGGATACTTAGGCACATATAGTGCATTACCCTTCATTAGTTTACTATCCCTGGTCGATAATTTATGCTATCAATTTAGGACACTAAATTGACTAAACATTTTGGCGCTGTTGCTGGGGAAGTGTAACTAGGTAGCCTTATTTCCTATTTCCCAAAAAGAATGATATGTATAGAGAAAGAGATTCTAGGGATAGATTTATAAGAGGCATAGGCTTAATTCCCACAACTCCACTCACTCCACCAAGACCAAGAAGGAGCACACCTCCAACTCATACCCACATTCCATACTATACTGGTCATAGGCTTCCATAAGTCTCAAGATTAGATATCCCATCAGGAAGATCTCCCACTTCATCCACTGAAGCAATTCTATAGGAAGAAGATCCAAGGAATCCTACAGAAGGGATAACCTTTTTCACTTCCACAGAAGAATATATTCCAGCAGAAGAATTACAAATCCCTAGTGAAGAGGAAGAAGAGGACTATTTATTCAGTATACCCTTGATAGAAGAACCAGTATAACAAATAGCTCTTCCAATTGAGCCCTATATCAGTTCAGAGGAATCTATCATGGCAAAATAAGGGGAAGGAGAAGCCTTTAATGGAGAACATACACTATTTTGAGGAGGTAGAGGAAGAGGAGTAGATAAAGGAAGAGGTAGAGGTATAGAAGAAGGTAGAGGAAGAGGAAATGTAGAAGGAGGAACTGGTAGAAGGGAAACTGGAAGTCCTTTTGGATTCCCTATAATAGATGAAGAGACTCATGCAACTATGAAAAATATCTCACCCTTTGTTCTTCCAAACTTTCATGGACTAAAAAGTGAAGATCCTGAGACCTTTTTATTTGAATTTGAAGTTCAATGTAGAACCTATGATTACCTACAAGATGCTCAGAAACATAAACTGTTCCCTTCAACATTGAAAGGAGCAGCATTAAAATGGTTTAAGAGTTTAATCACTAGGTCTATTAGGACATGGGATGAAATGAGAAAATCATTTCTAGATAGATATTTGGATTACTGTATACCAGTCAACCATAAGGAAGAAGTGTTCAAGATGATGCAAAAAGAGGATGAAAATCTGGAAGATTTGTTGGAAAGATTTAACTATAACATCAAGAGGGAAAATATGGAAAACTTAGATGAAGATACTTTGAAAGCTATTTTGTTGAAGAGAATTAGGGATGAATGGATAGATATCCTTAATATGATGGGGAAAGGAGACATATCTCAAATTTCATTGCCTGATATAGCATAACTATGTATTAATATTTCAAGAGGAAAATCTAAGATTCTAAAAGGACCAAGAAGCCCTGCTCTTGCAAGGACAAGAAAATCTGCAGCTAGAACAGTAAGTAGGGCAGAAATAGGAAATATGCTTGATGAATTCAAAACTGAAATTCTAGGGAGTCTTGGTGAGCAAATAGACACCCTTAAGTTATAAAACAAGCAGAAAGTTGAAACTGATGCCTTAGAAATCTTTTGTCCCAAATGTAGGAAGAAGCATCCCTTAAGAGAGTGTCCCTTTGGATGCAAAAGTAATAGAGACTTGTGCAATTTGTTCATAAAAACATGAGACCAAGAATTGTCCCTCAATCCCTGGCCTTAAAGCTGTCTTTCAAGAAGAAACAACCATAAATTCCACAGAATATCTTAATTTTGTCTCTAGAAGACCTTGGTAGGGACGTAAAACACAAGGGTTTAGTAATCAAGTGTATAATAAACCCCCATCTAATTGGAATTCTTGGCAGCAACCCTGGCCCCAATTTCAAAATTAATATAAACCTTGGGCTCAAGGAGCACAAAATCCTTATGGAAGGTTCTCCCAGTATTATCAATATCCACCTTCTTATCCATCATATCCATCATATTCAAAATTTCCTCCTCAACAAAATCCTCACCAGAATCCACAACATCAAAATCAAAATCAAAATCCATCACTTCCATTACCATTTCCTCAAAAATAAAATCAGTTACCTGCCCAGCCAATACCAAAACCCAACAATAAAAACCCTCAGAATACATATATGATAGAAGGTCAACAATTTCCAACCTATTTGATTACTCCTCTAAACCTTAATGATGCTCAACTTAGGTTTGGAAGAATATTTGAAAGAAATAAACCTTCTATAGTTATACAAGAACAAAACAATTCTGAGGAAGATTCTCTACAGGTAAATAAATTTTTTGAAGAAAACACATTTCTTCAAGATCAAAAAATTGAAAAGGAAAAATAGAAAGAACTAATAATTTCAACTCCTATGTTAGAACAACCATCAACATCTACTACTACACCTCCTTTTCCTGAAAGATTAAAAATTTATAGGGGTGTAGAGAAACAAATTATGATCCCTAACTATGATCTCCTAGATGAGTTAAGAAATGTTTGTATTAAGATTCCATTTTACAGGGCATCAAGGAAATCCCAATTCTAGCAAAGACAATAAAAGAGCTGAGTATGAGAAAAACAGGAAAAAGAATAAAATAGATAAGGAAAGTATAACGAGTAGGAAAAATAGCAAACATAATGATGGGAATGATTGTCATTCCAAACTATCTAAATCCCGGAAATCCAGCTATTAAGATACATATCAATGGAATAGAAATTTCAAACACACTTATTGATCTAGGAGCAACAATCAATATCATGAGTAGGCAAATCATGGAAAAACTAAAACTTCCTAATCTTCTTTTTACACCCACACTATTACAATTAGCATATAGATCTATAATAAAACCAAATCGGGTATTAGAAGACATTCCAGTGTCCTTATATTCTTGGGATTATCGTATGGATTTCATGATCCTAACTCCTAAAAATGATCTAGCAGGACATCCTATTATATTGAGAAGACCTTGGTTAGATATAGCGAATGCTTTCATTAGCTGTAGATCTGGTGATATGCACATCTCTGATGGAAGTTCAACCAATAAATTCTCCTTGTATCCTCCAGCAAGAACAATCATAGAATTATATGATACTCAATGGATTGATGATGAAGAAGATATACAACCTCTCTTCACTATTTTAGAAATTAGTGAAGATAGTCAGATTTTGAATACCTTAGAAAATCATGAATCTTCTTCAGAATAAAAACGTGAAAAATTTCAAGAAGAATCCAATATTGAGTTTTTGTCATCAAGATAGATGTATCTTTACTCCATGGAAGAATTTGGCAGCTCTACAATTGAAATATTCCCTAGAAAAACGTTAAGCATAAACAAAAACGTAGAGAAATTTCAACAAGAAAAGGTAGCCAAAATATTACAGAGACACTCTTCTGCATATACATGGGAGTGCAGTGATATGAAAGGGATAAACCCTAAGACCTGCACTCATCATATCTACATAGAGGAAAATTGTAAACTAGTCAGACAACCTCAGAGAAGGATGAATCCAAACCTTAGGGAGATTGTTAAAGAAGAGTTGCAGAAATTGTTAAATGTCAACTTTATTTATCCCATTTTAGATAGTCAGTGGTTTTATCCTTTGGTTATTGTACCCAAGAAAAATGGTAAATGGGGGGTATGCATTGAGTACCAAGAATTAAACAAAGCTACTCTTAAAGACCATTTTCCCTTACCCTTCATAGATCAGGTGTTAGACACATTAGTAGGCAAAAATTACTTTCATTTTTGGATGGTTTCAGTGGTTACAACCAAATACATGTTGCACTTGAGGATCAAAATAAAAACACATTTACCTGTCCTTGGGGTACCTATGCCTACTAAGTATTACCTTTTGGATTGTGCAATGCACCTACAACGTTTCAAATGGCAATATTGGGAATCTTTTTCAGATCTAATACATGACTCTATAGAAGTATACATGGATGAATTCACCATCTATGGAAACACATTTTAGGAAGCCTTAGAAAACTTAGAAAAAGTTCTAAAAATATGTAAAGAGGCAAACCTTTCATTAGTCATGAAAAAATTTTCATGACGTTCACTGAAGGTATTGTCTTAGGACATCATATTTCAGGAGATGGGTTTAGAGTTGACGAGTCAAAAGTTGAAGTCATCTCCAGACTATTAGTTCCAAGTTGTCAGAAATATGTTAGGAGTTTTCTAGGATTTACAGGATATTATAGAAGATTTATAGAAAAATTCACCAAGATAGCATCTCCACGTTTCAAACTACTTACCAAGGACTGTGAATTCAATTGGAATCCTCACTGCGAGTTAGCCTTTGAAACCCTGAAAACAAAAATCTTTGAAGCACCTATTTTAAGGGGACCTAACTAGAAATTACCTTTTCAAATTTCGACAGATGCCTCAGATACAACTTTAGGAGCTGTGTTGGGACAAAAAGACCTGATTCCTTATGCCATCTACTATACAAGTAAAAATTTGAATCCTTCAGAGTTGAATTATACTGTAACTAAAAAAGAGTTCTTAGTTGTTGTTCATGCTATAAATAAATTTAGACACTATATAACAGGCTATGAAACCTTTGTCCACATAGATCACTCTGCAATTAGGTATTTAATGAAAAAATCAATTACTAATGGCAGAGCCACAAGATGGCTATTGCTTTTACAAGAATTTAACATCACCATTCTAGATTGGTCTAGGAAACAAATTACAGTAGCTGATTTCCTATCTAGAATCCAAAACATTAAAGACAATACTCCAGTTGAAGATCAATTCTCGGATGAATATCTCTTTTCAATTACTACTCAAACTCCATGGTTTGCTGATATTTCCAATTATCTAGTTTCAGGAAAATTTCCTTCAATTATGAATGCAAGAGACAAAAGGAAAATCAATTTTGACAGTGCAAAATATTCATTGATTGCTAATGAGTTATACAGAACAGGTCCAGACTTTATTATCAGAAGATGTGTTCGAGAAGACGAGATGCCTGAGATTCTCAAGGCATGTCATGATGAACCTTGTGGTGGACACTTTGCTGATAAGAGGACAACTTATAAGATCCTTCACCTAGGATATTATTGGCCATCCCTCTTTAAAGATGCTAAAGAGTATTTCAAAAGGTGTGATAGTTTCCAAAGGGTAGGGAAACCTTCCCCTTCAGGTGGGATGCCATTGCAACCTCAGGTACATATTAAACCTTTTGAGAAATGGGCTTTGGATTTCGTAGGACCTATTAATCCTCTATCAAAGCAAAAGAAATATATATTAGTTTGCATTGATTATGTTACCAAATGGGTAAAGGCCAAACCATTACTTTCTGCTACTGAAGCATCTGTAGTTAATTTTATTTTTGAGCATAATTTTACTCATTTTGGTGTCCCAAGATAAATTGTTCCATATCAAGGAGCTCAATTCAAATAAAAAATGGTGAACAAATGGTAGATAAGTACAAAATCAGACATAGGAAATCCACTCCTTACCATCCACAAGAAAATGGTCAGGTAGAAACTACCAATAAGGTCATTGAAGGGATCCTGACAAAGAATGTTCATTTACATAGAAGACATTGGGCAGAAACACTTCCTGAAGCCTTATGGGCCTACAGAACTACATGGAGAAACACAACAGGTCACACCCCTTATGAAATTGTTTATGGAAAACAAGTCATGTTTCCCATAGAGTTTTAGATCCAAACTTTCAAAATGGCAGTCTAGTTAGGACTTGATCTAACAGAAGAACAAAAGCACAGAGTGGAGCAGATTAATGAATTGGGTGAGATCAGACAAGATGCAGTCTAGAGAACAAGCATAGTCCAACAAAAAAGGAATAGATGGCATGGTAAGTACATCAAAGAAAACAAATTTAAAGAAGGTGACTGGGCCCTCTTATTTGATTCAAAGTTCAAGGATTTTCAAGGGAAATTCCAAACTCATTGGCTTGGGCCATATGAAATTGTGAAAATATTTGAAAATGTAGCAATAAAAATCAGGACAATAGATGAAGGAAAGGTAGCTTTTCTTGTAAATGGACAAAGACTGAAATTGTATCATAAGCCACTTTCAAGAGAAGAATTTATCAAGAAATTCCAAGATAACATTGATATGAAGTTAGTGAAGAAAAAATATTTTTATTCACTAACTTAATTCTATTTTTCTTCAATCATTTGAATAATAATAATAAGAAATAGAAATAAATAAGAATAAAAATAAAAATAAAAGTATAAATATGAAAACCAATCATTGATTGGCATGTTTATATAGAAAGTATAAGGTGAAAATTAGAATTATTCTGACACTTTAGAGTTTCAAAATTGATTCTTTTTTTGCAATCAAGTATCATAAAATCATAAGTTGTAGATTCAATTTTCATACTTCACTTCATGGTTCATTCCATTCCAGATTCCATGATCCATCTCAATCCATTCCATATTTCACTTCATCCATATTTCATTCCATTCCATACTCATAATCCATTCCATTCCATATTTCAGAGTTTTAACAGGTATAATCTGTAGCTATCTGTTCTATAGCCAAGCCTGTTTTTTCGCCAATTGACTCTGTAAGCTTGCTTCAATAAACAAAGGATGAGTCAAAGAAGATTATGGAGCTTAAAAGATCAATATTTTTCGGATGAAGGACAAGAACAACAAAGCAGCAAAATAAAAAAGGCCAATGTAAACAATGTGAAATTATTTTTGATAGAAAAACATGAAAGATATAATATGGTTAAATCATATGTTTCCTAAAGTTATTTTATCATTCGAAATGATCCTTTCCTATCATAAAAACTCCTCGACCAAATCCATTACATCCTGCTCCATAAAAATTCATCATTAATTAAAATAATTACAGACAAAAGTTAGATATGACCTATTAGGTCACATCCTTAGATCGTATCATTTATTGATGAATTTTGAAAATCATCATAAGATCTCTTCGTGGTCTTTTATCCCATATAAAACTCTTAACCCGATCATTTTCATGATTTACCATTACCTTATTCATTCATTCGTATCCCCTCATTGCCATTAGATTCCATAGCAAGTTTTAATCTGCAGAAATAGAGAAGTCATTTTTGGGAAAAAAAACCTTCCACAGCTACTATTTCTTCAGATAGAAGATCAGAAACAAAGCAGTGGATATAAGCCAAAAAAAGGAAGAAATTTTTATCAACGATAAATGGGGCTTATTGTGAGCTCAGAGCCAATTGGGACTAGATATTTAGAAGGATACCCTCAGGTTAAGGGATTATTACAGTAGATTGGATGGATGAGCTTTATAGATAAGTTCAATGGATTCCACAAAGAAATCATGAAGTCATTTGCTAGGTCATTCGATGGATCAGAGGTAGAAATTGGGGATATCAAGTTCACCATCACAAAATCATTCATAGCAGAAGAAAAAGAATTGCCAAGACAGGGAAAACGTTGGTTTAAAAACAAAGAGTTTCATAATGAAAACTGGAAAAAAATGCTAAAAAACCTAGTTATGGACATTTCAGTGTTTAGAAAAGGTATTCCTAGTACAAATTTGAAAAATAAATGGAGGAATATCTTGTTGATTTTACAAAAATTCATAACCTGTGAGGGTAGATTTGGCACCTTGTATGTCTATCATATTAGACTGATGATAAATTTCTTAGATGATGAAATAAATCTACCCTTCTTCCTGCTTAATAGTTTGAAAAGGATGGCCTCTAATGTTCAAAAAATACTTCAGTTCCTAGAAACTACTTTGTATCATCATGGCCTAATTAAAATATTAATCAAGTTTCATTTGAAGAAAGTAGGAGATAGCTCAGATGAATTCCTCCTAAGAAGCCATTTTGAAGAACCAAAAGAAACACTATCTAAATAAGAACCTGTAAGAAGAAGTAGGAGGGGAAAAATTGTTAAATATGTTGAGATCAAACTTGATACATCAACACAACAAGATAGGGAAGAAGTAATCTATGAAAAATTGGTAAATATTATGAAACAACTTAGGAATAAAAGAAAGGATAAATTAACAAGTGAATGTGCTAAAGAAAAAGATGAAAATCCACCTAAATTGAAAAGAAGCTCTAGGCTTAAAGGCATGGTGAAAAGGACATGGACTAAGGAAGTGGGAGTTATAAATATTGAAGAAGAAGAAAATCCAATCCAATCTCCAGTTGATAGATCTCCTTTACACCAGTATGAAGAAGACCCTAACAGACAAACCCCAGATATAGTTCCAGCTCAACAATAGATTTATGACTATGTGGAATCACTAGAAAAAAGTTCCTCAGAAAATCGAGAAAGATCTCTTAGTCCACAAGAACCTGCAATAGAAATTTTGAGAAGAGACAATTATGAATTGGAGATACTGAATAACCATATCAAGAATGAAAATGAAATCTTAAGAGAGCAGGTCAAATTGAAGAGTAGCATGAACAACACTCTCTCTCAACAAATGAAAACATTGTATAAAGAAAATAGGAAACTAAAGAAGAGAAACAAGAAACTGAACACGACACTCATTGATCTTAGGTTAAAATTATTTATGTGGAAACCCATAATGGCATTGACTACCAAAAGAAGTAGAAAAAGGAGGTTGGATGTTCTTACAAAAGTATCAATACAAATAGAATAAAGTTTTGATGAAATTGCATGAGGACATGAAAGATTTTTGTAGTGGGGGTATGTTGAGCCCTGAAATTGTCTTCTCTTTTTCCAAACTTCACTTCATTTAATCATTCCTTTATCATTTCAGAAACCTAAAACTCAATGAGAATGACTAAGGTTACTTAAAGGTTGCATACAATGATTAACTTATTGTACTTTTGTGATTTTTGTTGTCTTAATGATTTTTGAACAGTTTAGCTACAAAATGCAGTCATTATGTACCCAGTCATGCATTCCATAGCTGTTTTGGTGTTTAAATATGTTACAAGTGTCATTTGGAGAAAAGGCAGACATAGGTGGATTCCAAATCTTTCCTACATCATTCATTACCTTCCACGAAGATTGGATCGATAGCTGGAGGTACCTATCCACGTGGTCAAAGCAAAAGTCAAGCAAACTATCTTCTACAGGAATCAGGACTCTCGATTTTGCTTTACAGAAAATTAGGAATCCAAAAAGAGTTTCAAGTTGATTTTGAATTTAAAACTACACCTGTACCTACTTTTTTTCAATGTTAGTTATGTAATTTCATATAAATTCAGCTTGGTAATTCCGAGAGAGACAATTGATACATATTTTATCATTACTGTGATACTGTGTTTTTCAAGAATTTTGATAATAAAAGGAGTATAAATTTGATGTTGTTCTGAATAGAACCTTGAGGAGTTAAAGATTTAATGCCGAATTGATAGAAGAGGGCCGGAGCTATTCGAGGAGGTTTTACATGCTTTCTAGATAAGTAGTTTTCAATTATGTTTTGTCATATTTCCTTACTTAGACTGCTTTCTAAAATTATATCTCTTAGCATTATGTTTCATGTCATTTGCTTAGATAAAATATCCTTATGATATTATAGTTACTCTTTTTCTCAAGCTCTTCCAATATATCTCTATTAAATGAATGGGATTTAATTGTAATATTCTGAGTTACTAGCATTTCAATTTTTGTTATTTAGATTAAGAAGATCCTCATTATCTTACAACCATTCTCTTTCTCAAGCTCTTCCATTATATCACTACTATATGAATGAGATTTAGTTGTACTATTTTGAGTTATTAGCATTTTCTGTTCTTCAATCAGATAGAAGATCCTCATCTTATTGCAAACAGTGTTTTTCAAAATCTCTTCCAATAAACCTCTAACTCACAAATAAGACTTAGTTGTAATACTGTGGGTTACTGATTGTTTGTTTTATAGAATATCCTTATCACATTATGCTTACTCTCTTTCAAAATATCTTCCAATAAACCTCTAACTCATGAATGAGATCTAGTTGTAATGTCATAAGTTGTTTCAGCATTTCATAGGAGATCCTTACTACATTATACTAATCTTCTTCTCAAGCTATTCCAATAAACCTCTAATAAATGAATGAGATTCCACTATAATGTTCTGAGTTATTGTTTGTTTCAATTTTAGGAGGTCCTCATTGCATTAGAATTAATATTTTTCACAAGCTCTTCCAAAAAATCTCTAACTAAATGAATTTGATTAAGTTATTGTGTTTTGAGTTACTTTTTATTTCATGAATGTTCATTTAGCAGCTGTAATGTCCATTGATTAGGATTCTTTGTTTTTATCACTTCCTAGTTAGGAATAGATCTTGTAATCAAATTTTGTTTTAATGAATTCCTCTTTGACATAGATTTAGTTTCATTTTCTTAGCATAGAGTAACATGTTAGAAATCAAACATAAAAATCCCCAAAACATCAATAAAACACTAAAAACAACGAAGTAAGAAAAATGATACTTAAGAACATATAGTGCATTACCCTTCATTAGTTTACTAGCCCTGGTTGATAATTTATGATATCAATTTAGGACACTAAATTGACTAAACAGTGAACTTGAGGTCTACCTCTAGAATTGGATATATGTATTAGTCTTCAACACCTCATTCTTCAATTTGATCTCTTTGAATATTACAAAGACAAACTTCTCTTGGCCTTCTATTATAGGTTTGTAAGAAGATGCTTGTAGACCTTGTTGCTAGAAGGATACTATGGCTAATGATGTAGTTGAGGCCATTGTCTCCCCCTATTGATGATGACTTAGGGGTGTCCATGATGTGAATCACCATTTGTCGCTCTGATTCACCTCCTTGATCGATCTCCATATGAACTCGAGCCCTTTTCCTATATTTTATCTTGAAGTATTTGCTAGAGGTATTAGTCACCGAAGGTGAATGATCCTCTCTTGGCCTCTTGCTCCCTATCTCTCTGTTTGGTTCTTTCCCCTTTTCTTCCTTTTTCCTCTCCACTCCTCCTTTCTTGCGATGTTAGTGTCTGGAATCCTGAAGTGGAGATCACCTATTCTTAATCTTCTTGGAGGGTTTTGGTCACCCATTCTGTTTGGTTGGAATACTGCTCAAGTGTAGGTTGTGTGTATGAACATAGTGTGTGGATATATTTTCCACCATTTTTTTGGATATAATACCTACAGGGTCATAAGACCAAGTGAAACTATGACGGAAACCCATCCCCTTCAACATCTTATCTGCCTCTTCCCCTATTTCTATGTTGTTGTAGACGAAAGGCCCAACTTGTGTATTGATATTGAACTGAGCCTTATTCTTTGTAGAAATGAAATGGAGCTCATCTGAATCTATCATCTGCCTTATGTACTCCAATGAAAATACCCCATGGAGAGGAACTTTTGAAATTTCTAAGGGGATAGCTCACTTCCATAGACTCGAATCACTATGTAATTTTGGTACAAGTACCAATATGTTGTCTTCAACTGCTCTGTTAGCTGCATGGTTTCCCTGATTTCTTCACTCATCCTAAGCTCTATTGCAATGTTGAGTGTGTTGATGACTAGATGCATAAAAAATTCCACAAATTCCTTATAATTTTGTTCCTTAAATAGTAGACTGGTCCAGAAGATGATGGATTAAGGCTCAACATCTTCATTTACCTTGGCCATCTGAAATTATAACTTGGTGGACTGGAAATACACAAATATATACATTAACACAAGGTGTAATTGAAAACATCCTCTGTGTGAAACCTTAAAAACTATTCATCAATGGCATCTGCTAGGATGTGGGCATAATTAAACATGATGGTGGGCTTAGCTTCTGAGGAGAGAATGGAAAAAAATCCTATCACAACTTCATTGATCCATTGATCATAATTATAGCCTAATAAATAAGATAGGACAGTGACAATTTTCTTATTCCTTTCAAGAAAAATAGATGAAGAGTAGGGTGGGTTTTTGATAGGCATTGGTGCATCAGTTGCCATGAAAAGTTGCAGAGTTTTTTCTTTGCTGGAAAAATTAATTCTCTGATAAAGATACCTAATGTCTTCATAAGAGAAGGGGAATGCTTGTTCAGGTGTGGGGGCCTGCATCATTTTCTAAATGGATTAGGCATTAATGGTGAACATGATTTCTCCTGTTGGGGTGACTATGGTCTTGTGATTAATGTCATAGCAAGCTTGGCATTTCGTGATGAATTCAGGGCAACTGTGGGTTTTGGAAAAAATGTACTGAGACAATTGGGTCTCCCATAGGCTAATGTCAATAGCTTCATTAAGAAATTTGTCCTTGAGCCAGCAGTAGACATCGAACAAGTCTACATCTGACTTTGTCTCCTAAATTTTGTAATCTCGGTCTGCTAGGGACGTATGATCTAAATCAAATTGTGGATACACCAAGGGGTTGAATGGATCTTGGTCCTTCTTAAGAGGCATGATTAATATTCTGTAACTTATCTTCAATATGCAATGGAGAATGTGATATAAGAAAAGGGAGAAGAGAGGGGAAATATTGGTATTGGATAAGGGAGGAAATAGAAGGGACCACGATCACAACATTTTGAAGGTGAGACTGTGATCCGGTTGGCCGAGAGATTTTGATACCTTTTTTGAACACGGTTTCTCTTGAAATAATTCATTTAACCTCTCATATTTCCTATAATTCTCTACAAATTCGCTCTATGCAACCTTTAATCAAAATAAGCACAAAAAAATGTGTATCAGGTTTTTGTTTGGATTTTAATCCATGGTGGGTGAGATTTTGGGGTGGTGCAGGTCCATTGGACAACGACCCAACAATTACGGTGCAATGGATTTCTTGGCAGAAGTAAACACGATTGGATGGGAGGGACAGGTCTATGCGGACATGGCACGAAGGGAGCGGGCACGAAGGGAGCGGGCAATGGATAGACCATTTGTTGGTGGAGGTAATGGTTTCATCTGGTGGTGGAAACTGCTTTTAGAGGGGGATGGTGGCAGTTTATGGTATCGTTAGGGGGGTGAAAACAACCTTAGAGCATGACAAGCAGCGAGTTAGATGATATTAGCTACTACCGATTTCAAACCCCCCCCCCCCTCGTTGTTAATTTTTGGAGGGTGAGGGGGGGCCGGAATGTAATATGGGTTGTCGAATGTGTGGCGAGGTGCAGAGATGAAGGGGAGTTGTAGGGTGATTAATGTATGTGGTGACAAGTTACGTGGGGTGTGACAGGATAGGCGATGCGATGGTGGGGTCGGGATATGAGGGTCGAGGGGTAATGTAAACTTTAGGATAAATAAAACATGAAAGGGGCGGGGTATAAGAAGAAATGAATGTGGTTGGGACTTAAGATAAAGACATACCATAAGGCCCCTTACCTTTATAAAAACACCCCTTTTTGGAACTTTAGAGCATAATTTTTCCTTTCACTTTGATTTCTCTTCTCCTGATTTATCTTCTGTTATCATAGGAATACAACAAGCAATTTTTTAGGCTGCTTATTTATAAAATGAACTTTACATTTTTCTCCCTTTCTCTTTTCCAAAAAATCTACTACCCAAACTACAAATCTAACATTTTCTCTTCTTTTTAGGGTGCATTTAGACTTGCAGACCCTGAAATCATTTTTCTTTTGCATTTATAACCTACCACCTATCCCTTATTTCACCTATTGGTTTAGATTAAGCTATTGAACTAATGTAATTTTATACCTACCTAATGATAAGCAAAGATTAAATGGTTTGGAAAATCTTCACCTCCTAACGTATCAGTAGAAATTTCAAAATTTCACAATCATGCTTAGGCTATATGATTGCTCAAAATTTTCTAGATAATAGTGGCATTTTGATTTGCAGCACTTTTAGAAATATTCATTTTTTTTAGGCTTTCTGTTATAGGTAAATTTGGGCATCATTACCAATGACCTAGTTAACTGGGCATCATCTCCAGGACCAATGTATAGGGTCTATCATCCCCTAACATTTCAATTGCTACATGACCTAAGACAAAGAACAAGACAAATCAATCAAAGAATTTCATCTGAAAAGATTACGAAAGTTTGAAGTTTATAATATATCATATGGGAACTAACCAACGCTGCCTCTAAAGGGACTAAGTGCATTGCATATGCAGGTAGCCCTATGTAAGGCTGCTCTGCAAAGCACTTCCCAACATCCATGGGTGCATTGGTCACATTGGGAGCGAAATTCTCATTGTTTGGGAATCTCCACTTGGCCAGTGCCTTCTAGAAGAGTTCACATGTGTCAAAATTCGAACCCATGTGTCCACTTGATATATACAAGATTGGGAACATGTCTTGCCTATTATTGGAAATTCATTGATTGTGGAACTACCTTCAGATCCTCTATAAATTGAGCACAAATCTTAGTGTTTGATAAGGAAAAAAATGTATAGAGAAATGTTGGTGGAATTTCAATCGAGGAGATTGATTTGAGTGACATATTACTGGAGATATCTACATTTTGATGAGGTTGGGATGCTGCTAGAGATGGTGAAACCAAATCAATCACTGGGTTGTAACCTGCCCTTCTATCATCAATAAAGATTACTACTTATTTTTCCATATATGCATCTGTATAAGCTTTGATTTTCAATATCATGATTTCTTAGTTGATGCATATGGTTTATGATTTATTGATTTAGCTAAGTAACTTGAGTAGACATCTGTATTATTGCTACCTCTTACTGTTTAGTGTTCATTCTTGCCAGAAATATTTTGCACAGCCGGCTGGAATTTGAGGCTACAAACAAAGCGATAGAAGGAGACTTTGGAAGCACTTGGATACCAAGTAGGTTCCTTATTCCATTCTGTGTGTCTGTTTACAGTTACGAAAGATAGTTGTAAAGTCTTTGACCTATTGTTGTAGATTAGCACCTATCTAGGGAAGAATGATTTACCCGTAATTCATAATTCCGCATAACAAATTAGCGACTCCACTGGGGAGATTACTCTTTATCCCAGGTGTTTTAGCCTCCGATTTTTTCTGTTAATTCACCCAGTAGTTTTTACTCCCAAAGATTAGGCTTTTTAAGATCCAATTTTCAAAATAAGTGTGTTAAATAGCTATGTTTTTCCTTTTACACTGTGCCTAATTCACTCTTGGACAAGACAGAGTGCTTTGCATAGCATTGTCTCCCTTTCAGGCCTGCGTTGAAAAGCACCGTATCTCTTTAGAGACTGCATTGCCTCTTGAAACCATCCAAATTCCCTTCAATTTATCTTTGCAGTTTGTTTCAATTTGTTTGCTGTCGTGCTTTGAAAATCCTGATCCTCATATTGGCCTGTGAATTCATCTACCTCTTCCTCCCTTGAAAGAAAATTTGTTCAATGTTTGTTTAAATTATTCTTCTTTATCATTGGCAAGTTAATTTCAAAGCACTTTTATTGTTGCATTAGATCCATTTTCTTTTGAAAAAGGAAATTGTCGTAAATTATTCGTTTCCTAATAGGAGAAATTGTTGTTTCATTCCTCATTTTTCCTTCAAAAGATAAATTTTTGTTTATATTCCTCATTTCTCAAAAGTAAAAGGAATTTGTTTTTGATTTAGTGCAGTTAGTTTCTTTTCTAAATTCATAACATCAAAGGAACTGAAAAGAAAAATATGCATTTGAATGTAATGGTTTGTGTGTTTTGCAAAAGGAACAATTAGGAAATCTGCATTTAGTTTGTGTTCTTTGATTTGTTTGCTCGCAATTTTTTTGCTCTTTCCCTCTAGTAGCTAGGATTTTCATTGAAAAACTAAAATTGAAATATTTCTTATCATTCTTAGTTGCATTTTAGGAATTTTCTAATACATCATCACGGTGAACCTTTGAAAGGAAAATTGTTGAACAAGATCAACATAAAATTAATCTCAATTTACCTAACAAAGCATTGGAACCATAACAATAACATTTAGAAGGTCTAGGCTAGAGACGTGTTCCAGCATCGTAAAACATAGCAGCTGTCATTAACTTGTCTACGATACATTTCGAGTGTGATACCTCACTCCAAGTACATAATTATATCGTAGCTCGTCCACATACTTCCGGCTATATCAGGTAGTGTTACAATATGATCAATATAAAGGGTGCTCTCATTGTGTGGTTTCGCATTAGACAGTGCTAATACGAACTTGGGCATCCAAATAACTTCGATTATATTTGGGAGGAAAAATTTTAGGTGCTATCCATCCATAGCGAACCGAGTCGGCCACCTTGTAAATTGTGATACACTGAACACATCATTTGGGTAGATTTCCTGCCCGTACTTCTTGGTTCGCCAGGAGGTATTCTACAGTTCATAGTTTCTTGATAAACCCTTTTTCCTAGCATTACCCTTTTATTTTGTTTTTTTTTTTTTGGTTAAAATAAATCGTTAATCATGGAAGAACAAAATCCTTTCCCCCGTCATTCATGTAGACTAGCGTTAAAACCACATTTACCACCAGAAGTTACTTCTGATAGGAAAAGCCGATCACGATCTACCGAATAAAGTACAATTTCTACCTCTAGTGAAACATCATCTTTTCATAAACCAGAGTTAGCTTAAGGTGTTTCTACACATCCCGGTTCATCTACTATTGTCGAAACGGAGTCATCACAGCTACCCATTGTCACGATCCATCTAACCAGTGAGACCATACCTCCTGGACCCAATGTTGTTCAAACATAAATTGATCTAGGTCCTGTCTCTTCTTTTCCAAAACATTTGAATCCTGAAGTCGTACAACCGGAACTTGTTCCTACCTTATCCATACCAAAAATTTCTGTAGCTATTGAATCTCCAATATCACATATTCAACCACCTGTAATATACTTTGGGCCTGACGATGAAATATTTCTACTTGGTTTAATTGCGATTGAAGAAATTCAACAAGACAAGATACCTTTAACTCTAACCCATTTTGGGGAGGACCTTTACCTGTACAAGTCTTTCCCTCAATCGAAACCATCTTCTTTTGTTGATCCCGTTCCTTTTCAAACTCCCGTTGATTCAAAAGGGTATACATTTGGTCAAGTAACCATATCTCAACCAACATCTTCAGTTGGGCCATTTGCTCCAATTATGTCAACTCCTGCCCTAGCTACCCCGTCGATGTTTACAATTTCACAAGAGTCATATTTTATGGTGGCCCTTCATTCCCATTAGGTTAAAAATCATTATCTGGATTTTTCTGTGGTGCATCTTCAAATCCATGGACTTTACCAATGTTACCATCCAGTATTTTAACTCGTAATCCTTTAGTGAGTATTAAATGACTTGATTCCTTATACACATCTTCAGGGCAATATCAAGTTAGTCCTTCTGTGTCTATTCCTTCAAGTACGATATCAAGTGGACTCCCAACATTTGGAGAGAAATATTTTCTCTCTTGTTATCCTCCTCAAGTTGGGAGGCAACCTTTGGTCACCCAATGTGACAGTACTTCGTCACTTTTTGGTCAACCTAATGTCGAAATCAATGTTTTTCAATGGCAGCCCACTCTGCCTATCCAACCAAAAATGGTTGTACACTCTTATCAACTAGTTCAACTAGTTACACCCACATCATTTCCACTTGTCAATACATCTTTATCCCTGTTACAGAATAAAAAATTTGTACAAACTTATCAAGTGGGTCCTTCAACTCAATATTCTCAAATTTTGGGTCCACAGACTCCAAATCCTTCAATTTATACTTCTTGTAGCAAAAGTGGAGAGGAGGTAATTTAGAGAGAATATATGAGGAATTATTTTGGCACATTTTTGAAGGGTTTTTTACCTATTTTCGAAAGATTTTTTGTGTTATGTCGGAAGGATTTATGGCACACCTTTTGAAAGTTTCTACTCTTGGTTAGAAGGTGGTTTACAAACTATACTTGAGAGCCAAGTTTTTTCCTCTACAAATACCGAATATTAGATTTGTGTGGAGGGAAAATTTTTACTCTAGAAGGCTAATTTTTAGGTCTTTCCTCAGAGTACTGAGTTGTTTCTATCGAAGCTAAATTTAAGGACCAAAGTTCTCGTATTAAGAAGACTAAACTCAACCTTATTTCGAGGGACAAATCCTGATGTGTTTAAAGGCAAGTTTCAAGATTTTTTTTGAAGATCTAACACTGTTCTCTATTAAGGAGGCCGAACCTTGTGAAGGGGGAAGTATTATATAAGGTGAGTTATGATAGCGTGAGGGTCAAGTTTAAGTGCATTTAAGTCCAATTTTTAGACTCGGTTTGGGGTTTGTTGAGGGTGAGCATTGTTGATAAGGAGGTGAAGCTCAAGTACCGTTTGTTGAGGGATGTTTTATTCCTAAGAAGGATGTGTTTGGGCAACTGAATTCTTGTGTGAGGAACATAGGAGAAATTGTGCGGAGGGAATACTTTGTTTGAATAATATTGACTATTGTAGAAGGTGTGGTATTGATAAATGAAGGAGTTGCTACCTCATTTCAGTTGGTGCTAATAAATCAAAGAGTTGGTGCTTCCTTTGAGTTAGTGCTGATATACCAGGGAGTTGGTGCTTCCTTTCATTTGGTGCTAATAAATTTGAATTTACTCTTTATATAAATTAATAAAAACATTAGGTGGTTTTTTAAGTAAAAATATTTTTTCTTTGTATATTTATGTGCTTTGCTTTATATAATTATAAATTGTTAATATTGATTCACCTCAAGTATGATTGAATAATCCAACATATTAAACGGATACACTATCTTTTTTTTCTTTTCTTTTTTTATTGTTAAAAAAATTAATATATATGAGTTAACCATAAAATACAATGGGAATACCACAAACCCAAAAACCATAACCCATTTCACAATAAATATAATATATATAGTATTTTTTTGATAATCCATAGGAATCGACAAAAAGGTTGTGATACAAGAGATCTATTCTAGGAGCTATCAATGTACCCATGAGAGCCTACTATCTCTCTTCCTCTTGGAAATGAACCTTAGATCTCTTAATTTGCATCTCTTCACATCACCCTTCTATCACCACTCACCAATTAAATTTCCTCCTTAAAATCAATAATTTATATCCTTTATATATATATATATAATGGATTACCACGGATGATATGCTTTAAATATATCTATTAATTATTAATAATAAAATAAAAAATAAAAAGTCCTATTCCAAAAAAAATTATTAAAATATTATTCTCTTTAACAGAGAAAAAAAAGCGGGTAGAATTAGAGGTTATATTTTGTTTATTCATAGAAAATGAGATGTGATTCTATTTAATTATGGTCACAAAGGTCGATTTCCTTTCTTAAAATTAAACGCAAGCGACGAACCTCTTCAATTAAGATGCCTCGAACATTTTAAATATCGTTTCTCCTCTTCAATTTAGCTGTAACCGGAGTCGCATTTCGTGGTGTTTTTAACGACTTTCCCTCACGCATCTGGAAATTTAAGGGTTCAGGTCTTCACTGTTATCGGTTAAGTGGGATTTTGTTTTTGCATATTCGGTGTTCCAACTGCCATTATTTTTAGTTTCGTTCATTCAAACCCCACTCAAAAGCTGCGGGGTTTTACAGGCGGGAAAAATGCCTCAGATTCAGTATTCTGAGAAGTACTACGACGATAACTATGAGTACAGGTCCAAAAAGTTCTCATTCTAAGGCATTTTAAGACTTTTCTAACAATTTTTCCTTTCATTGTCTGCAATTTAGGGTTTGAAGATTAGGGTTTGAGTCTGATGTTTTGACTCTATGTTCAGGCATGTCACACTTCCACCCGATGTTGCGCGGCTTCTTCCGAGGGATCGTCTTTTGAGTGAGGTAAGCCTCCGACCTTCTTTGCTTCTATCTTGTATTTTGTTGGGTTTAGTTTTTTCTGTTTTTAATGTTGTGACCTAATTGTTATTTATATATTCAGAATGAGTGGCGAGCAATTGGGATTCAACAGTCTCGCGGGTGGATCCACTATGATATTCACCGCCCTGAACCACACATTATGCTATTCCGAAGGCCTTTGGATCACCAGAAAAACAGCGAACAGAAAGCGGATCAAAATTTATGACATGCGTTTAAGCTTCATGGTTAGAAGTGTGAAGTAATTTGACCATGGTTAGAAACTTCGTGAATGCAATGTATAGGGGGGGCACATTTTAGCGGTTATATATTGTGATTCCACTGATTATATACTGTCATTCACTATCTATGTCATTCACTATCTATCTTTTAAGTGTATTTTATTTTATTTATTTATTTTTTTAAAGCTTTTTAGATATTTGTTAATTGCAATTTTGGGATATAGATGGTGAAAAAAAGAGTTTGTGATTAATTTTGAAATTAATTTAAAAAAAGTCATGAGCAGTTTTTACTCTTTTGAGCTTAGGATATAAAAATGCAAATGTAGTAAGGGAACAATATATGCAATAAGTACACATGGTTGTGTGCCACTGAAAACCCATGTAAACTCTTAGTAGTATTGCATTACATAATATTTATATACATATTTTCATTCCCACATACCTTTTCATATATAGGAAGTCAAGTAGCTATATTTGGAAAAAGTTTTTGGAAAGTTATTAGACTATGTTGTTGTCATAGTACACTATGAATAACACTTAGTAAAATAAGTTTCTAGTGTTTAAATAAATGGATTTATGGCTAAGGGCATAGTTTGGCTTCCTTAATTAGTGCCATAAGATATACAATTGAGTATGAATGTTGGGTTGTTCCAAATAGAAAAGCTTCCCCATGGCTCCAAAGAAAAGACAAATTAAGATTCAAATACTAGAAGTGTTTTACCTTATATTACATTGTATTATGTTTTATCATAGGAGGAGAGAAAGGGAGAGAGAGGAAGGAAAAGGGAGGGGACTTGAGAGAAAGACAAGAGAGATGGAGTTGGAAGGGGGAAAGAGAGGGAGGGAAGAGATAGAGAGGGGGTATATAGAGAGAGAGACATAGAGAGATAGAGAGAGAGAGGGAAGAGATAGACAGGGAGAGGAAGAGGGAGAGATAGATAGATAGGTGTATATGGGGAGAGTGTGTGTGCAGATGCATTGTTTTCAATGTAAATGTTGATTTCTTCTCCTATTTGATTGCTTCCAATGGATGAATTGGTTTCAGTGTAGATGTTGATTTCTAATCCTATTTTCTTGTGTGTAGTTAATGCATTCATTGTAGTGATATTGATTTCTAATCTTATTTGATTTCTTGTAGTTAATCCTGTCTTTTAGTTTTTTTTTTCTTTCCTGCCCCTCTTTCCTTTTCCAAATCCATCTCTCTTCCTTCCTCTCTCCTCGTCTCTCCCCCCTTTTCCCTCTTCATGCCTCTCTCTGCCTATCTCTCCCACCTCTATGTCTCTCTCCTCCACTCTATTTCCCCTCCATCTTAGTCTCTCTCTCTTAAACATTATCCCATTGTATTTTATTTATGAAAGTATCTAAATTAAAAATAAAAAGAGAAATTGGTTGTAGAATATTGAACCTATATTTTGGATAAATCATGTCAAAGAAAATACAATAATAATAAAAAAATTAAAAGAATCATGCACTATTTTTCCTAAAAATAGCATTTCTTGTTGCTCTATTAATTAGTACTATATAAGACCATATTACCTACCTACATAATTTCATTTCCACATACCTTTTCATATATAGGAACTCACCTAAGTATCCAGAGAACCAATTTTAGATAAGTTATTAAACAATCATGTTTTTATAGTACACTAAGAACAACACTTGAGTATATCACTCCCTTTCATAGGTAGTTGGGTAGAATGGATAAGGGCATGGTTAAGTCTACTTAATTACTTCCCTAATTTATTGGGTTGAGAACTATTGTTGGGTCCCATAGTTGACTTTTTTCTAAGATAAGGTGATAGATGTAGTATATCATTTGAGGTGTTTTAGCTATATAATATTGGCTTAGATTTCCTACAAAGTGATTATAAGGATAACCCTTAGAAATATCTTCCCAATAGTGTGCCACTTTTCAAAACATATTCGAGAATGGAAGCTATGGTAATTTAATGTTTGTTAAAATTCCAATGTCTAGGGTTCCACATGGACCTCACAATGCACCATACCAGCCACATGGCGTAGATGAAATTATTATAATGTTAGCATGGAGATGACCTTGGATAGTTAAGTGAATTAATTGAATTTTACAAAATTTATATACACATACAAACATTTTAATTTCGACATACTAGAGAATGATAATATGAAATTATTTTTATTGTTTACCTGTTTCTTGGTCTTATATATTAAAAATAGTATTTTTAGCTAACTTAAATGTAACTCAGAATATGTACAATTACATCTCAAATGTACATATAGTGGATTTTACAAAACTATAAATATATGATTTCAATTGGATCATGAGCGGAATTCTGAAGCTGGGTTACACTTTTGTGAGAATCGAGGGCGGAAATTTTGTTTGGCAATAGTTTGGTCGAACCTTTTATGAAGTTCAGCCGAAATATTTGATAGTTCAGCCGAACTTTATGAGAAATTTCAGCTGAACTCGTGCCTTCGTTTAGATTGATGGCACATTGACGGCGTGGGCAAACATAATTTTTGCTAGAGATGGAAAAACCGGCAACAAATTTTGATTGAACTTTGAGTTCGATTGAAATTTTACTTTTAAAATAGTTCGGCCGAAATAGTTCTTATAAATATATCGCATGCGAAGTTCATTTGTTTATCACGTCTATGTTTTCTTTGATCTGTTTGTTTGTGCGTTTTTCTATGTCTACTGCTGCTGGTCTAGGGCTGCTTCCATCCGCACTGTTGGTGATTATCTACGGCGACTTTAAGTGAGTGAACTACGTGTTAAAAATATGTTATGCAACATGATACATTGAAATCTGCATGAATTATTCATTACCAATTATGGCATTTCTCCTCCTGCTCCTCCTATGTTAAACATATGTTATGCAAAATTCCAAAAAATGCATCTATGCTATTAATTATGCTTTAAATTTCATTACCTTTTTTTTTCCAAGAAAAAGATCAAACTTTCCATTAATAGAAATAAAAAGTTACAGAGTATATGTGTTACGCATTCCTTTTATGGATGTATGATTCCCAGATCATAGAGCTCACATGATGAAAAGTACACTGTCATTTGTCAAATGCCTGAAGATAAACCACTGATTTCGTGTACAGGCCTCCTCTATAAGACGAAAACAGCCCATAGATCAGTTCATATAAAAAAAAACAAGTATGTCCATATGTTCATAAAACATAAACATTTTTTTGTGTTATGCCGGGCCTCCTAAAAGAGGAAAACAACCCAGATAGGATGAACAGAAAAATAGAAATCTGAAAATAAATGCAAGTAAGAGCAACTGTCTAGGGCATGTATATCAAACCAAAAAACAAAACACTTTCTGATATAAAAATAGGGAGACAGCAAAATAAATTTATACATATGGTGGCTGATCCGACACATGGATCACGCCCTGGTCCTCATCCTCTATCCTCCAACAACCCATATCTTGTTGCAAACCCACTTTAGAAAGTTGGTCTATTGCATCATTGCGGTCCCTATATATATGGTTTAAAGAAAAAACATTAAAAGTATGTTTTAAATGTTTTGTCTCTTCTAGTAAAAGAGATAAAATATAATTCTGACAATTGCTCTCTCCATTGAAGCATTTAACGACATTCATAGAGTCCTTTTCTATGTTAACTTTGGACTGTTATTGCAAATGTGCCTTTTGGAATTCTTGGTTTTAATTTGAGTTGATTGGTGTCATGCAAAACTCAAGGCACTCATTGTTATAGAAATTTTGTCTTTACAACCAAGTGGGAATGAGAAACCCCAAAATTCCAAACAAAACATCTATGCTGTTAATTATGCTTTAAATTTCATTACCTTTTGTTGTAAGGTGTATGTTGAATTTCTGGTAGTATGATATGCATTATGTTGCTGCATTTGTTACTGTTCCTATGGATCCATCAATTTCATCTGCTCTAGCTGATTCTCGCCTTCTGCATAGAAGTTTGCTACCACTGTTAAGCTTATGCCGTTACTGAGCCTTCTCTCGTTTCCTCAACACTGGAATGATTTAACTACAATGATATACTTCTGTAATGTGACTACATATTGTATTTTATATTGCTGTAATGTATTTCTGTAATGTGACTTCATATCGTCTTTTATATGTGACTACATATTGTCTTTCATAATGCTGTAATGTATTTCTGTATGAGACAAAATCTGATCTTTTATACTTGATAACCTGTTATGGGTATATCAAGAGGATTTTGTATATGAACTGTTATCAATATATGAAACAGGATTTTTTCTCCTTTGAAAAAAGAGTTGAAATCATTCTAAATTCACATGTAATGTATTTATGTAATGTGACTACATATTTTCTTTTATACTGCTGTAATGTATTTTTGTATGAGACAGAATCCGATATTTTAAACTTGATAACCTGTTATGAGTATATCAAGAGGATTTTGTATATTAACTGTTATCAATATATGAAATAGGGGTTTTTCTCCTTTAAAAATAGAACTATTATCACTTGTGATATTATGTTTCTTACCTTGATGAATAGGTGGAACTCTGCTGGGAGGCCTCTCTATTTTTTGACTCTATGCTCATACTGTCAAAGGCCATTATATGTTATATGGGCTAGACTATATAGTTATTGGGCTACATATCTTCATATTATTCTGCAAATAGTATGATGGAAACCAAACATAATAATGTATTAGGACATCACAACTTGCTAATTAGTTATTAGACTACATATCTTCATATAGAACTTACAAATAACATGATGGAAATGTGAACTAATTAGTTATTAGACTACATATCTACATATAGAACTTGCAAATAGCATGGTGGAAATGTGAACTTGCAAATAGTATGATGGAAATGTGGATCTCAAATAAAAGTCATGATTAATGTTTCTAGAAACCAAACATAATAATGTATTAGGACATGCTCCTTTAACTTGCAAATAGTATGGTCGAAATGTGGATCTCATGGCTCTTCATGACTAATGCTTCTAGAAATCAAACATAATTTAATGTATTAGGACATGCTCCTTTAGGCTTGGTGGAATTACCTTTGCTTTCTATTTCTCTCTCTCTCTCTCTCTCTCACACACACACACACATACACACACACACACACACATATATATTTGAAGAGATGATCCCATTATCTTTTTCATTCATAGATCAAATGTCATTTCAATACAATATTTATCATAATGTACAATGATTCATTCCATATTATTTATAATTTTTTTCATTAAAAAATGAACCTTTTAAATGATGAACCTAGTTAATGCTTCTTCTTCATGAAGAAGACTACTTGATCTTTCAATTTTAATTTGATGATGGTCCTTTGTTATCTTTATTGAATATGTAATATTCCTAATTAGCGATAACTAATTGGAATATTCGACTTTGTATAGTTTTTCCATCTATGGTTTGTAAATAAATAAAAAGTGAGTAAAGAGGGTCTAACTCACTTTAGTAGAATAAGACATCCGCCTAGTAGCACAACGTTGTGGCTCAAGGGGGGTCAAGGGGGCCAAACACCACATAGAGGAGGGACGCCTACGTGCACTCTAGAAGCTTTTATGCAGATAAGGATGAGGATGTGGAGGAGAGAGAGGCTATGACGGGTTTTGGAGGGAAACTAATGCTATAAAAGATGGACGAGCCTCCTCATTTGGATCGTTCTAGATTTGTTTATTTTAGAGTGAGACTTTGGTCTTCTTTAGCATGCTGGCTATTTAGGTTGTCTACAACACTATTTAGTGCACCGCGTGTCTCCGTGCGGAGATCTCACCCTTAGCCCTAGGGGACTTCTAGTGCCTGGTCGGGAAAGGTTTATTTTCTTACATTTTGTGAGTCGTTTCCTTGTTTGGGTTTGTTGCGGAAGTAGAGCTGATAGAGACTGTGCAGTCACTAGGGAGAGGACGTAGTCCATTGTGGCGGGGCTTCATATTAGTGTTTCTGTAGATGATTTTGCCGGGATTTTGAGCAGAGGGTCAGCCTTTGCCCGTCAGAGGTTTTTGGCGGAGTTTGTGGTAGTATTTCAGTTGTTTCTATCCAGCTACTGCGTTGTACCTTGGAGGCCAACATAATTAACTGGGGAGGAATTTTCTTGTGTTTTCGGGGGTTGGCCATTCTTGGAATGGTTTGTGGATCTTGTCCGGGTTGTTAAGGAGAGGAGGTTTTCCGATTTTCAGCTCATTTTGGCAAGGGGATCAACCTCTAGCCTTCAGTCCATTCCAGCAGTTGCAGCTACACAGTAGTTTCCAGCAGCTAGGATGGAGTACTTAGAGTATCCATTTTTAGTATTCTCTGAGAGTGTTTTCTCACTTGCCTTGTGCAGGATTAGCCTATTGTACTCCATTACATTTCTCAGATTAATAAAATGGCTCAACATTTCTTCTACATGTTTTCTGGATGAGTTGTTGTAGTTACCATTGTTGCCATGGTTGCCGTATACTCTTTCTATTGTATGTCTATTATTGTTTTTGAGCATTGTAGTTCTATACCACTTGGTGTGTTATCTTTCACTCTTATATAGAGTTTGGAAAGGGCCAGGTAGCCTTCGGATGTTGTCCTCTTTAGAGGCGACATATCCAGTAAATGCCCTCCCAGTATATCTCTGGTTGGAGTTTGCTTGTGTTTTAGAGATATCCCCGAAAAGGGATATTACAGTGGTATCAGAGCATAGTTTTGGCTCAGCCTGTGATCTATGACATCGGGAAAGAGATGACACAGAGGCCAAATATTTTGGAGAGCAATGATTGACAGTAGTAGTTGCAGTGCTAAAAAACGAAATTGGAAGAGGGCCAAACTACAAAGGGTCAGATTTTGAAGGTTGGAATTAGAAGAAACCCTTTCTAAGTTTTTCTGGGTTTTGGGCAAGGATCATCTTCCCAAATTCTCAGAATTTTCTAAGCAATTTTTAGTGGGTAAATCAGAGGGCGAAGTCAGGCAGAAGTGTATTCTTGGAGCAGCAATGCAGTTTCTGGAGGAGCCTGTGGACATAGAACATGAGGAGCTTGTTATAAACATAGGACAAGAGGAGCCTGTAGACACAAAGGAGGAGGAGCTGATGGCAGGTGATGATTATGCGAAGAGATTTGGGGAGATGCTCCTCAAATCAGTACAGGATCTATCAGGGCAGATTGAGGTGATGGGGTAGAGATTCACCGCCGTGGAGGCTAGACAGCGTGAAACCTTAAGAGGTTTCCAGATTGGCGAGGGATAAAGCACATCCCACCATTTTCCAGAGCATGATGCCACTCAGTATATGGCATCACATACACCCACACGTTCCACTATGCCCACTTTCCTGGGTGCAGACATAAGCACCGAAGCATAGTAGGAGTCAGAGCTTGGCCACATGGGTGATGATTTCGCTGAGTATCAGGCATAGGGGCAGGAGTTCAGGGATGCCCTTCCATTCAGAGATTTTTTTCAGCTCTAGCGGGATAGCAGACCCCGCAACTTTCACAAAGGGAACAAGCACTCACATGCTGGGGGCTTGCAGTGCATAGTGGGAAGATTCCATTTACTGACATGTAACGGGTCATCCAAGAATTTGGAAAAAGCCTGGGTGGAGAATTTGGATGCCGCTTTCCAGCTTGACCAAGTATCGGAGGGGGAAACTATCAAAATGGTTACCTCACACTTAAAGAATGAGGGCACACATGATCGCAGGGAGTTCTAGGATACACCTAGTGTGATAGAGGACTCAGCCTCATTGGAGACCTCCTTGATCGTGTCGGTTGATATCGTAGTGGAGAAGGTAGAGCCTACCCCAGTAAAGCCATCCATTGAGGTGATGACCGGAGCTGTGTCCGAGTTTTTTAGTGGTAGCAGCACACGACAGATGGGTGAGGTGTCAGGAGATGTATCCACCTTCGATGAGGCACTAGGAGATATAGAGGTATCGGATGATGGTCGTAGAGAGTGGTATCATCAACTTCGAGCGGACCTTCTAGTTTTGAAAGGGAAGGCCACGTCAGTACGGCAGGCCATTTTGTTGTAGGACAAGGAGCTGGAGGGCATGAGAGTGGTTTGTGTCGAGTCGGCGGCCAAGTTGGCCCGCATTGGGGAACGACTGGATTCCCTGATGGTACAACCAGAGGGCACGTTGGAGCATCAGATCATTGCCCTTCAGGCATGCATGGACGGGACTAGCAGTGTTGTTGGGTCGCCTCTTCCCATTGGAGAGAGAGAGGCGGAGCCACCTAGTCAGATCTCATACGTTGACTTGGATAGCGGTATGAGACGACCAGAGTTGCACAGGGTACAACATCGACATGTTGAGGTTGGATGGCGAGAGATTTTGAGTTGGTACCCGGTGGAGTGGGTTATGGAGATGGTGGTGGACCCAGATGTAGTTCAGCAGGAGTTCCCAGGTGCAAGGAATACATGAACCCTAGATTGGCATTGGGATTTAGGCAGGATCACCTATCATTTCCCAGGCAGGTTGGTTGACTATGTCTTAGAGGGTATAGTTGGCCTAGCAGTAGAGCATGTGCATCTGCTGGGGGAGTTTCGGTCAGCTCCAGTGACCAACCAGTTTATGGGCAGACTCCCTAGGTTGTCTTGGTATGACACTCATACACGCGATCACGGGGTGGTCAACATACCTTGGCAGGAGCTTGTCGGAGGAGGTGGCATTGGAAGGCCACCAGATGGCACCTTGTATGGGGCTAAGGACTCTTCACCTTTTTGTGAGGCATAGAGGACGCAGCAGAGCCGAAAAATGGTGGTAACACTACTGACACATAGGGAGATTCACTTCTCAAATCCATCGAGGAGGGTTTGGAATGATGAACCATTAGTCGGCGGGTATAGTGATGTGACGATGGAGGCAATGATACCGATTGGGGGTAGTCCGACATGTAGAGGCACAACTCTAGGTCATCACATCCATGGATGTGTGGGAGCCTCTAGCATTGAGCAGTGGACTACCGGTGGACATGGAGTTGCATGGTGGTGTACCGTAGTGTGTGGGATTGCATTGTGGAGTAGGAGTGTCCTACATCATATTAAGAGCACACGGGGAGTGAAAGATGCCTGGACATAGTCAGGGCACGAGACGGTACAGGGTGGTACAACAATAGCATGGGGTACCCAGCCATGTACAAGGGTAAGCTTCAGTGTGCAGTGGCATGTCGAGGAGTACAAGGATGATTGGTGGTATGCGAGGGCGTATGGTGCTGCATAGTAGGGTTTTAGAGTATTGCATCCAGGGAGACTCACGGACAGGGACACCAGGCTTACCTTTGGGAGTAGTTCACCCAGGATCGATGGGGAGACATATGAGCGATATTTGATGGTATCTGTGGGGACTCATGCACCCAACCCTCTTCTACATCGCTCACAGGCACAGCTGATTTCATTGTTTTCCTTTGGCACTTTGGGCATGAGCAGCAGGGTACGCGAGGCTCACCCAAGATATTTGGATGGCACTTCGCACACTAGGGGAGGGACTTCTTAGCAGTGGCACTAGGTCGGTGCACTAGTTGGCAGCCATAGGTCAGGGGATGAGATGATCCTCTGTAGGGGTATCACATCAGTCATCGCTAAGCCTACGATTTTGGAGCAGGTCATGAGGGAGACATGCGTCACTCTTTTCTCAGGGAGTGTTGAGACCATGCATGAGTAGAGGATACTAGGTACAGTAGAGGTAGCATCCCAGTATGTGTCTGGGCTCCAGAAAAAGTATCGACACATTATTGAGAGGGTGGTTTCATATTCAATGCAGATGAGGTGGCAGAGGTAGAACAGGAGGGCATTATTTTGTATGCCATGGTGAGGACTCCTTTTCATATGATTCCATAGGATCAGTTGAGGAAACTTCTGGGGAGCAAGAGTAGTCATGCAGAGATGGTGACAGTAGACCGAAGCTACATTCCAGTGTCCAGGGTGAGCAGTCATGGGACTCTGTGGGAGCTACTCTGGGTGAAGAGTCACTTGTGACGATTCAGCTAGAGCAGCAGATGATGGAGCAGCAGGTGGTGATTCATCTATCAAAAATGAATTAGAATTATACAGAGCAATGCCAATGCAAGATTCATATCTCAAAGATGAATTGGTTTTGAGATGCTCTTCTTCAAATCTTCAAGATTCATCTCTCAAAGATGAATTAGTGTTGAGTCGCTCTCCTTCAAAATTTATTGATGGACATTGTAACATATCTTGGATATGTGTGTGTTATGTACATATAAATGCGTCTTTTTTAATGAGCATGTGACTTTTTCAATTATATAGCAAGTGTGCTCCCACCACACCATGTAAAATGCAACTTGGTGAACTTCACATTTGCAACAAGTGGTGAACTTCACATTTTTATAAAATTAAAATGCGGGGACTTCAACAATTTTTTTTTTAAATGGAGTTTGTTTAAATGCATTTTCACTTCTTTTTAATGACCATGTGTTTTTTTCAATTTTATACCAAATGTGCTCCCACCATGTAAAGTGAAATTTGGTGAGCTTATCATTTTTATAATTTATTTTTTGCTTAAATTGAGTTTCACACATCAATTAGTGCTTTGAAAGTTGTGTTCTACATAATTTGTGTACACTAAATTACAAATTGATTTTCTGAAATTTATTTTGTGTAAATTTCCACCAATATATATATATATATATATATATATATATATATATATATATATATATATATATATATATCATGGAGGATGAATGACGAAGATCAACAGAATCCCATATGGGGGATCAGGGATCGAGGGATGTTCACGATATTTAAATATAATCTTAAATATCCATACATGTGTGTACATATGGAATTGATTTTTTATTAACATTGTGAGGTAAATTAGTTGTTAATAAGTTTCATTTTTTTTTTTTTAGGAGTTAAGAAGAGAAGGGTGCCCATGGTTCGCCCAGTCGTGGTATGGTTCACGCAATTTAATCAATGAATATGTACATGTATTTATATGTACACATGAATGCATTTTTAAATTGATTATAAATTCATATTTGTTTATGAAGCTTCTCTCTCGTCTCGAGAGGTTGGTGGTGGTTCAAATCCCCTTACAGGGACATAAATGAGTGGTAGAAGGTTGTATGAAGGTGGTGATATTTATTCCCCCTGAGGACAATCAATGGCTAGTGGTGCTGATTCTCAGCAGGGTTGTTCTGGGTCTAGTTCTTAGCAGGGTCATTATGAGTCTCAACAGTTTCAGGGTGGAGAAGATGCTAACCAACCACGTCAAGGTTGCCATCAATTTCAATATTTTTTTCATTGAATTTGTACAAATTTTTTTACATGTGTTTTTTCTAATATACGAAATTTTATATATATTGATGCAGAGGCTGAAAATGTTCCAAATACTGGTAAAAATAGATGCAGGGTAGAACGCTACATTCAAGAAGAAGGTTGTCTACCGACCACAACTTATCTGGCCGACATTTTTGATATACCATGGGAAACAAACATGGCGCAATGCACCTTACAAAGGTGTGAAAAAATTCATGAAAAATTGCGGAGAGATCTCATGGCTTTGACTCTACCTACTAAGAGTCGACAAAGCCTCGAAATAGTTACACATTCATTGGGCGATATTGTAAATGTGTACAAAAATCTTGGGCCAGTGACTGATAAATTTGTAGAAGTGATGAGAAAAAGAAAGGAAACAGTAATGGGTCCCGATAAATGGGAGGATGTAAAACAAAATGTTATAAGAGATATGGCGAAGTCAATGTTTAATTTCAAGGAAGGGCCAAAAAGAAAAATGCTAAAGGTGCAATATTTCAAGCACCCAAATATAGCTTGTATTTGTATAATAGGCACCTTGTGGCCTATGGAAGACTCCCATGGAACGATGAGGTTCCTGTTTATATATATATAACTTGATATAGTTTGATACTTAAGAGATCTACAATTTTTGGACATATTTTATTACAGTGTTAATATAATTTTTTTTGTTCCCAAAAGTTAAGTTTTGGATAATTGAACTACTAGTAATGTTTTCATCTATAAATTAATGTTTTGCTTCTATAAATTAATGTTTTTCTTCTGAACTACATTTGGCATGTTATGTAATGATGTGTTATAATTTGTTTGTTTTTAAAATTTAATTTTTGTTTTGCTTCTAAACTACATTTGGCATGTTATGTAATGATGTGTTATAATTTGTTTTGTTTTTAACATTTTTGGATGCTTGAAGTACATTTGGCATGTGAAGTAATGTTGTGATCTATAATTTTTTGTTATTTATTAAAAGTTAAATTTTGTATGGTTTTAATACTTTTGGCATGTGAATGTGAATTAATGCTGTTATAAAATTTGTTTGGTTTCTAAAACTTTTAAGTTTTGGATAGTTGAACTACTAGTAATGTTGTCATCTATAAATTAATGGTTTTATTCTGAACTAGATTTGGCATGTTATGTAATGATGTGTTATAATTTGTTTGGTTTTTAAAACTTAAGTTTTGCATGCTTGAAGTACATTTGGCATGTGAAGTAATGTGGTGATCTATAATTTTTTGTTAAATTAAAAATTAAGTTTTGGATGGTTTCAATCTACATTTGGCATGTGATATAATGTTAAATGTTTTTATTGGATACTTGAACTATAATTGGCATGGCATGTGAAGTAATGTTATGTATGATATAATCAAAAAGTTTTTAAAACTCAAGTTTTGGATGGTTTCAATCTACATTTGGCATGTGATATTTAATGTTAAATGTTTAATGTTTTAATGTTGCATGATATAAAATCAAAAAAAAATTAGAACTTTTAAGTTTTGTATGGTTTCAATCTACAATTGGCACATGTGATATAATGTTCAATGTTTCTATTGGATAGTTGAACTATAATTGTCATGGCATGTGAAGTAATGTTGCACGATACATTTAATTAATTTTTTTTTTTTAAACTTAAGTTTTGGATGGTTTCAATATACATTTGGCACATGCGATATAATATTAAATGTTTTTATTGGATAGTTGAACTACAATTGTATGGAATGTCAAGTAATGTTCTAATATAATCAAAATGTTTTTAAAACCCAAGTTTTGGATGGTTGAAGTACATTAATAATGTGAAGTAATGTTGTGATATAATCAAAGTTTTAAAACTATGTTTTAGATACCATTTTAATATATATTTAATGTAAATCCCTTTAATTTTGATTTAATGTTAAATTTTTTAAATGTAAATCCCTTTAATTTTGATTTAATGTTAAATGTTTTGATATAATGTTAAATGTTTTGATCTAATTTTTTGACGGTTTCAATCTACATTTGACCTATGGAAGACTCCCATGCGTAAACATCAGATGCATTACAGAAGGGGAGGTGGGGGTAGGGGTGGAGGGAGCAGGAGTGTTGGCTCTCGCCCACCTCTTTCAATCCATGACACAGGCGAGCACCCTCCTCTAGCAAGCAGTGTTGCACACTTTCACTTCACCAACACTATGGTTAGACCTCAAATTACGACGACCATTTCTGTGTTTTTTCAGGAGGAGCTCCAAGATCAAGGTGCCTCTGGTTCTAGGAAGCGACGGAGAAAGTCCACCATCCCAACCCATCAGCCCCAAGACACCAGCAGCGGCAGCGTGACCCATGTGGAGAAAAAGCTCAAAGACGACTCTGGCTCCTCTTGCACTTTGGAGAGCTCCTCCCAACACTCTGAGGGAGTAGATGATGATCCGGAGGACTAAAATTGTCCAATTGTGGAGGAGAATCCTCCTGCACATCGATAGCTAGCCTGATGTCAGGTCCTTTTTAGATTTTTAAAACTTTTGTCATGTTTTGCAATCACTGTGCTTCTGAACACTCTATGTCTGTTGGTTTCCCGATATTGGGTGGCATCTTTTGGGTTGGTTTCCCAGTTATGGGCAACCCCTTTTCTTTTTTTTTTATTCAGGCCCCCTCTAATTGTTTTGATTTAATCAAAAAGAGTAAAGAAGTAGTTATATGTATTTATCCCTTTAATTTTTATTTAATGTTAAATGTTAAATGTTTTGAAATAATTTTAAATGTTTTGATCTAAGTTTTCGATGGTTTTAATCTACATTTGGCCTATGGAAGACTCCCATGTGAAGTATTGTTTTGATTTAATCAAAAAGAGTAAAGAAGTAGTTATATGTAAAACTCTTTAATTTTTTTTTAATGTTAAATGTTAAATGTTTTGATCTAAATTTTGGATGGTTTCAATCTATATTTTGCCTAGATGGAAGACTCCCATGTGAAGTATTGTTTTGATTTAATCAAAAAGTTTTCAAAATTCAAGTTTTGGATGGTTGAAGTACATTTGGCATCTTAAGATTTCTTTTGATCTCTACATACCCTTGTTTGAGTGAAAAAATTTCCAATAGGAAGAAAATAGCTTTTCAATGCAACTAACCATATCCATTTAGCTCTAATTGAAAAAAAAGTAAGGTAGATATATGTATTTATCCCTTTAATTTGGATTTGAAATATAAGAAGTACATATATGTTTGTTGAATTCGGGTCAATGTCATTAATGCACTCAAATAGGTATCCTTGTTGATTTATAAATTGGTAAATTGATAACATTCAGTTAATTGCATTCTAGAACATAGAACATATCTGACCATTGGACAAACAAATTTTGTACTAGATTTTCAAATAGGAATAGAGATGTGGGTCAAATCCCACCAAAAGTCTGAGAAGTGCTCCAAGTCTCTTTTCTGAAAGATATCTTCGTACAAAACTATATTGTGGGTGATTTATTTACATTGTGGATAATTTTTATCAAAAAAACCCACAAGAAAAATTGGGCACATCCAGTTCGTCTATATATCCAGTACGTGCAACATTTTTCATCAATGCACATAGAAAAACTACTTTCAATTAATTGCATTCTAGAACATGTATATATATATATATATATATATATATATATATATATATATATATATATGTCCAGTACATGTAAAAATTTTCATCAATGCACATGTATAGAAAAGCTACTTTCAGTTGGTACTAGAGCACGTGCATGTACCAGAACAATTTGTACATGTGAAAACACTTGCACAAACATAAGCAACTCAATTTTTAGTTGAGTACTGGAAGTTATAAAACATTTTTAATCCAAAGAGAATAAATTTTTGGGAAGTTCAATAAAAAAATTTCCAACAGAATGCCATCTTCAATAATCCATTCATGACCGGATTTTGACATTTTCCATTTCTTATTTTTCGTTCTTTTCTTTGATTGAACCTCTATCAACTTTATGTGTGCTGCACACACCAAGTGACTATATTCAAAACTTATGAAATCAGGTTCATAGTCTTCAAAGTAAACAAAATCCCCAATTTGATTAGTTTGTCTGAAAAATAACCTTTCAGTATAATAGATCCTATTTCGTATTGAAATCCATGATCATTATAGTTTTCTAATAATTTCATTTTTCGTTCAGTGTAACACATTAAATAATACTTTACATTTTCATCATTGTCAATAGGTGCAATTACAAAAAAAACATCTACTGCACAATAAAACAAACTTAACAAAACTATATACATATTTAAATTTATTTCTAGATCTTTAAATCATTAGAAAGAAATTCAAATGTTACCTTCTCTAACAAGATCAGAAACTCGATCACCATAGGATGATATTGTAGTTTCCTCTGATTGCATTTATTCAAACATTGCAACAGACATTTTTCCCTTTGTGTTTAGCTCTTTATGTTTCCAATTTTTTACATACATATTATTTTCACAAACATTATTGGATTTTGTGTTGTCTATGCAAACATGAGAAAAAAAAAAATATTTTCTTTTATCTAGTGCAAACACATTTCTGGACTAATTTTTTTTAATTGAATGCAATTTTCGAGTCCCTTTTATTGTTTCAATGTTATTTCCCATCGATCTGTCTACGTCTTCAATCCCAATATGCCAGAAAAACATTTATATGGAAAATTCAAATAAGAATGTAAATATGATATAAAAATACAATCAAAGATAATCATTGCATGATAAAATTAGATTTCCAATAAAAATTAAATTGAATATACCTTCGCACTTCCCTTGATGGGTTAGTCTCATGGCTTAAAGCATCGATGCACCATTGAACAACTTCTTTCGTGTCCACAAGTCGGCTTGTAGAGTGGTTAATTTGATATCTTCGAAGTGCTCGTTTTATGCATCCCCTTGCACCGTCATGTTCTCCTTTTCTATCACATCTCAACATTCCAATTTTTTTTTTTCTATTTAAAGTATTAAGCATATACAAATCAATATGAATTACCACTTTGTTCTTCCTAACTTAACGTTCCTGTAACCCCTTTGGCCAAGCTATAATTATATCCATAGCTACCTAGCCATATCAATTACCAAGAAAACACTATACTTCACTTACTCACTTTAACAACATAACGATGTGACCATATAATTTTTATTATTAATCTCTCCCTTTTCCACTCATATGTCAACACTACGTACATACTCTAATGTTGAAGTTGAAGATCTTTAGATTGGTTGTCCTGGCGCTAAGGCCATTCACCATCCGATATAATATTATGGTTAATATGTTTGGACTTGGTAACTCATATCATGAACGTACGTCTAATGTCTTTCCTTTACCATACTTTAACTTCTCGTTCGGCCCTAATCGTTAGCTCAATGATACAAAGTTCAACGTAATTCCCTAATGTTTATTGTGTACCAAGCTAGGTCCACACGATACGTATAACATTAATGGACTGGAGAATACTCTGATCTCGAGCCTCCCACTACAGCTTGGTTTAATTCTGGACAAGACGTCCATATGCCTTGAGACGACTTTGCTTATATGTTTGTGTACTCCATCATACGATCGGATTTAGGGTTTCTGACCTCGGGATTTTCGTCGTCGATCCTTGTAATATTTTCCCGATGAATGACAAGTGTAGCATTGAGATGTTTAGGGTTATCCTCCTACATTTTCTATTAAACCTCTTTTGAATCACTGGATCATCTTTATCCAAAGTCTTCTCCCTTCTCGGCATCGTTGCAAGAGGCTTGTGAAATCAAAGTTCAGCGTTTTCTATCTGGACGCAATGCGTCTCCGATAACTAGGTAACTCTATGGTTCTTCCTCACACATTTTCGTTGCTATTTCTTAATTTTGAATTTGTTTCCGGCGTCGAAATCCCCTGAGCGTTCTCACCCTATCTCACAGATGAAGAAGAGGGTTGTTCCGAACATAAAGGGCGTAGAGAATTTCGTTTTAATACCACCGTCATGCCTTGGTAATTTCTCTATTTTCGTTCTCAACGATTTATGTAGTTCTAAGTTATAGCTATCGTTGCATGGTTTGATTTCCTCCTCTAACTCTTAACCAGAAGGTGTTTCTTTGTTTCCAGCCACAGAGTTTAACTGAATTTTCGTTTTGTCTTAGGTATAAAAATTTCGTTGGTTTGGTCTTCTCGGTTTCACAACCTTGAATGGTAATTGAATGGTAAACCATTTCACCATAAGCTAGACTTTGACGCTGAGATTTATTTATTGAATTTATGGATAATTTCTACGTTGAGGCTTCTCTCTCACTAATTTAATTTGTAATTAATTCGGTTTCAGGTAATGTAGTTCATCCATCATCTTGTCACGAGCTTTGGTTTATAGCTCTATTTTGTATTTCCCTATTGATTCAGGGTTACGTTCTTCATTTCTGATTGGTAGATGTTGCTCTACCTTTTTCGACTCTGAAGATATAATGTTACTTGAAATTGCTTGCTATAGTTATGAAGGCTAGCCCTCTTGGCTATTCTAGTTTATTGTGTAACGATGACTTAGTTTAACTTTCTCATCCTTCATAATAGAGTTTCGACTCAAACTGCATAGTCTTGGATTTTGTTCATGACCCCATGTCGACGGGGTGCTCGAGCTCTTTCTATTCTCTGCTATTTTATTTGGTACATTGGTGTTGGTTTAAATATTTTGTTAACTCACAACTAGATATACATTATCATAACCAATTTTATACATATACATATATGTATATATGCCTCTATACTGAGTCGGTTTCTATTTCGTGCATGCACAACCCTAGGTTTGATGTAGTTGATTTTTGTTACTTTCAACCATGATTACAGTTCAGTATATCGCATATAATTTAGTAAGTGAAATTATGTTGAAATTGTCGAGTTTGTCCGATAAACAGAATAGGGCAGTTTTAATACAATTTTTGTTTTCACTGAGATCTCTCTATCTCATTTCCAATTAAATCATGCACCCTCAGGTTTTGCAATAATTATAAAAATTACAATTATGTCAAGTAATATGTCCGCATTATCCCAGTTGACTATAATATTTTTGGTCCATGAGTAGATCATTAGTACTCACCTACGAAAGTTTTAATTCTGTTTCTAATACACCTTACAAGGACTAGCTTCTATTTACATGTCAGTTCATAAAATGAGGAAATGTTATGTATAAGAACAGACTGCTGTACTAGTTATGAATCCGTCTAGCATCTTACTTCCTGTCATTTGTTATCCTTTAATTTTAAGAAATAAAATTTGCAGACTTTGGAAATATATATGTGTAAATGCATGTATCTTTTTAAAGCTATATAATCTGCCTTCAGGCCTACTCATAGTCACTGAAAAGGGTTATATACATGATTTGTACCCTGAAAGCAATATTATACTTACACAGATTTAATTTTTCTAAAAGCAATGGTGTAATAGAGTCAATGACTCCGCTTGTTAGTAAGCACTTCTAACCAACATTGCTTTAGGCTTTGCTAGTGGATCTCTATTTTTCCAAGTAACTTCTGAACTTTTTCTACAGTTCATCATAAATTCTGTTTTGTATTTTACTATTGGTTATGTACACTGAATCTGTTATAACCAGAAGATAGCATTAATATCATGATTCTGGTTTATTCCATACACAAAATTCTTCCAGGTTCAATTTATAATGCAAATACCCCAACTCCTTTCTGGAGCCTGGTATTAAAATTTCATTGACATATATCTACGTACATAAGAGTAGAACTTAGCACCATCCACATTTATTAATACAGGAGATTAGTTTATTTATTTATTTAGTTTTTTTTTTCTGAAGCAGATTAAAGTTACACTTCAATTACTCCAGGGAAAAATTTACACTCTCTCTAGATTTAAACCACCGCATGGTTTAGAGATTCTGGTTGATAGTGCCCCATGGATTTGTTCCTACTACTATACAGAAATTAGGAGAAATATTTCTTCTATTAAACTCTGTTAAAAGTAAGGAAATTTATTATACATCAATATAACTCAACATAATTAACATGGTACTTTTCACTACTATCGAAAAATATCATATTTAAATTACTCAGCAAAATAGTGTGCATACCACTTCTGCAATTTGACCAACCTCCCAACCTTAGAGCTCCTCTGTCCTCAAGAACTCACCCTCGAGCTGAGATCATCTCCTAGAACAGACCAACCCCCAATCTGTTCGGGAATGGCTTATTTAAGCTTCTGCTCCCCAAAGTATGTTTCTAATTCTGCATCCAGAATTACAGGATGCTTTTCTTCCTGTTTGCCTAGGCTTCCCTTATTTAGGGACTTTTAAAGCTGCTTTCTTCTTTTACTAGCTTTTTACCTCTTCCAAACTACTCTCCACCTCATTGGGGAAACTAGATTTTTCCTCAAAAATCTAATTTAGAAATAAATTCTTTCAAGGATTTTTGAAATATTTTTGGGGAAATCTTAACCTATTTCAATACCTCATGGAATTGGCAAGTGATCTCATAATTATCATTTGGTCAATATGCACAGAATCATTTTATTTATTTTTCAAAATTAAATATTTAAATACATCCACAAAGTACTTATCCATTTGGGTCCACCCCCTTTTTTATCTAAAGTTAAAATGTCTAATGTGAAAGAGAAATAAAACTGGGGGTGTTACATATTCCCCCTCTGAAAGTAAACACCATCCTCGGTGTTGATTATTAATTACAAGAGTTCATTTTTCAAATAAATATGGATATTTTTCCATCATCTCAGCTTCTCTTTCCCAGGTAGCTTCTTTAGCAGTAAAGTGCTTCCACTGCACCTTTACTCTTGCTACTGTTCGATTCCTTAATTCAATTTCTTCACGCTCCAATATTTGAAGCGGCTCTGGAAGGAACTCCTCTTCTGGTTCCACCTGTATCACATTCCAATAAAAAATGTGAGAAGCGTCATGTATATATCTTTTTAATAATGAAACATGAAACACATCATGAAATTTAACATGGGGCGATAAGGCCAGTTTTTAAGCCACCGGTCCCACCCTTTCTAACATCTCAAAAGGGCCACAATATCTAGGAGCCAATTTTGCACAACTTCCAGCATAAAGTGTGCTCTTTTTGGGTTTAATACGCAAACACACATGCTCCCCCACTTTGAATTCTCGATGTACCCTCTTCCTATCAACATATTTTTTCTGTCGATCTTAAGCTGTCTTGATGTTTCTTTGTATTTATTTAAAAATTCTTTCCATCTCTTGTGAAGCATCTGGTCCAAACATTAGCTTATCCTTAGGTTGACTCCAACTCAAAGGAGTATGACACTTCCTTCCATAGAGCGCTTCAAAGGGACTCATTCTGATGATAGCTGTTATTGTACGGAAAATCTGCTAAATGCAAGTAGTCTACCCATTTTGATGGCCTGTCCATCACATACATTCTCAACATATCCTCCAAAATCGGATTTTTCCTCTCTGTCTAACCATCTTTCTGAGGGTGATAGGCAGTGCTAAAATTCAGCTTAGTGCCCATGCCCCCAAATATCCCTTTCCAAAAAGCTGCTGTGAATTTAGCATTTCTATCTGAAACAATCATCATTGGGACCCCATGTAATCTTACTATCTCCTTTAGGAACACATCTGCTACTTGGGCGGTCCCAAAAGTAGATTTTACAGGTATAAAGTGTGCAGCTTTTGTTAAAGTGTCTACTACTACTGTTGTCGACAATTATTGTCTTTCCTAGAGACAGTCTAGAGTTGCCATAGACCAGTGCCTAGGACATCTTATCATAGCAAGGAGCATATAATATAACTTGGGTGTCAATCCAAAAAGCTCTCCTGATATCTCTTGTAAAACAAGGAAATTGATTTAAAATGGGACTAGAGCTTACAGAAACTGCCACAGGGAGAGTAATGTCACAAAGACAAGATGCAAAGCTCCAACAAAAAAGCATCAGACAGTTAAGAGACAATTTACTGTAAAGAGGGCCAATTCAAATAATATGCCACAGAAATCAAGTATCAGAAGATGTGTGTAGTGAAAGAAATATAAGAGGATATTAGTTAACCTTGGTCTGATACCCAGATACACAACAGAACCATGTATGGGCTTATCAATCTAAGAATCCATACATGAAAATGGCGTTTTAAAAGCACCCTCCCAAAGCAACTAATATAGTAGAAAGATGGATGAAATGAACATGAAACAATATATCATGCCCGAGCCTATTTAAAGCGCTTGAATGATTTAAGTATGGGCATCAACTAGGATGAATCCTTACCAAATGAGTGAGCCTTCCAAAACATGATACAAGAAAATGGATGAAATGAAATATTGCATTAAACACATAAGAGCAGGTTACATACTATGGAATATCAAAGACCATAATCCTCTAAAACAGATATAACTCCTCCTCACTGAGACCCTACGGGCTCTGAGCCTTCACACAGAAACTTTACAAAATGTATACAAAAATGCCTTTCACTGCACAATTTTCTGATGGAGATCTGGAACCTCTACCATGTCTTTTTTCTAGATTTTTATAGAAGAAGGAGAAGAGAAAACCAATAAAAGAGGTATGTGAAAACAATTAATTATTTCATTACAACAAAATGGCGGAAACCTTTCACGCCCATACTATTTGATGGCCATGAAATATTGCATGTACTCTATGGCCAGCTCCATGAAGTAAATGTTGTAGGTGCAAATTTCTCCGAGGATAAGGCATGAAGAATAAAATATGTAACATTTTGTACTTTCCTGAAGAGAATGTGGCTGAAGTAAACCTTGAGGGCATGATTTTCTGTGAAAAGATCTTTCTAGTGATCTGCAAGGTCTTCGATTTGGTACTTTGCCTCCAAAAGGGTATGTAAAAGCCCCAAAATCCTTAAATACAATTCTTTAATCCCCTGCTCTTCACTGATATTCTCTACCTGCACCATTAATTCTACATCTGCTCAACCTGTGCATTTGAATGACCTTGGAGGGTTTGAGAGATTTAAATATTTGCTTTGTTTAATACTGGTCATATCATAGCGGCTCACGGATCTTCTTCATAAATTTTGGTCCTGAAACGCAGTCCTGTCATGCATTCTCAGCTTCTGCAATGGAGGCGGTGAATCGTAGTAATCTTCTATCGTGGAAAACCTGAAAAACCCACAAACTCGTCAATAAAACCAGGCGTAGGGACAATGAACGTGGCGGGGTTGATGGAAATGGCTATGCGGACGACTAAAATGGCAGAACGATACAGGGTGGCAGAAGAACATAGTAAAATGACGAGGAATGGACTGGTGTAAGATTTTAACAAAAAACATTAGAAAATGAATGAGACATGCAATGGTGGATGGAAATACGAAGAACACGTGGAAATTCTGACGTGGAGGTAGACCAGGTCAACAGCGGGACAGGTAAATGATTCTGGGCCGCACGATCAAAAATGGAATCGACGGTTGATATTGCGTCGGGTGGTGATGCAATGGTGGGCCATGGGTGATGTGGACGAGGGTTAAAAACTACACAAGTTTGGAGAACACGAGCCATTGGATCGAACTCCCAAGATCGCACGGCTCACGTCGATTTCGCTGCACGTCTTGAGTCGGACGTTAACGTGCGAAATGGGGGTGGTATTGGAACAGTGGCTGAGCCACACGTCGCGTGATTAATGGAATCACTGGCCAATCATGAATTACCACCTGCCCCGGATGAGCGGTGCGGAATAAATAGGCTGGTTTTGGAGGTAAGGCATGGCAGGGACCACAAAAGAGGATTTACTATGGGCTGCTGATGTAAATTTAATCGGACGGCTCGGAGCGTGCCCGAAATGCATTTGACTAGTGCCTTTTTGATTTGGCATCAGGTCAGGCACCCGAGTTGTATGGAGAATGAGATGAAGGGGGCTGAAACTGAAGGGGCTAGACCTGATATATTTCTGAATATGGGTTTTTGGTTATTTTGAATATGGTCTTAGGAATGAAAGGTGGCAATGGTAGGTAGGAGACGAAGATCGTAGGCCATAGTAGAAAATTCGAAAGGTTCAGGAGGGGCTAATTGCCAAAAATTTGATTGAAGGGGCTAACATGTACAACATCGGCTCCATCTAGGGACAACGCATTCATACTTGGATGCGTCGAGATCCTGCAGACCCCGTTTAAACAAAAACTGTAGCAAAACTAATATACAGTATGGTACATCAGGTGCTTGCTTCCTGAATCAGAACTGGAAATAGGGCTTTAGAAATTGGCCATTTACAGGGGCATCTGACACGTCACCCTGTAAATTCTCCAATATGAATGTGTTATTGCCTCCCTGTTCCAAAATTTTAAATGGTCCAAACGAGAGGGGGTCGAATTTGTTGTGCTTTCCTTTTTCAGCCCTCCAGACATCCCACCTGAGCACCAAATCGCCAATCTGCAATTTCCTGTCTTTTGCATGCTGATAAAATATATTTCTCATTCTTTCTTGATATTCAGCTAATCTCCGATTTACTTGGCTCCATGTTTCCTCTAATTCTACCAACTGATTAATTCTCCTGACCATATCATCTGGTTCTTCCTGATTTTCCTGCATCAAAATGTGCCACTGGAAAAGCTAGCTGCACAGGAAACACAGCTGGTCGTCCATATACCAATTCATAAGGATATTTCCCAGTTTCTCTCTTACTAGTAATTCTATTAGCCCATAGAGAAAATTTCAATTGGGAATCCAAATTCTTCTGATTCTCATTTATAGTTTTCTCCAAGGCCCTCACCAGAGTTTTGTTGGAAGATTCTGTGAAGAAATTCCCCTGCGGATAGTAAGCTGTGGAGTGCTTAAGTGCAATATTATATTGTTGACAGAAATTCACAAATTTCGCAAATTTGAAGGCCTGTGCATTATCAGTCACTATTCTAGCAGGACAGCCAAACCTGGATATGATGTTTTCCTCCATGAATTTGATGATGACCGTGTCAGTAGCATTCCTTGCAGGTATGGCTTCCACCCATTTTGTAAAGTAATCTTTGGTTGTTAATATCCATTTATGTTGCCCACTTGATGGGGGATGCATTTCTCCAATAAAATCTATTCCCCATTTTTGAAATGGTTCATTCACATGAACTGGAATCAAGGGCAGAGCTACCAATTTCTGCCTCTCAGCAAATTTCTGACACTTATCACATGCTCTGACCCAAGTAAAAATATCTCCAAATAATTTTTGCCAGTAGAAACCAACTTTCAGTATTTTATGAGCTATGGCTCTCCAGCTGTAATGGCCTCCACAAATTCCTTCATGAAATTACATCATTATACTTTCTACTTCATCCTCTGTGAGGCACAGGAGTAGAATGCCTGAAGGATCTCTCCAATATAATTGGCCATTAGCAACTATGTACTTTTGTGATCTTAATCTCAAAGCCCTGTATTTTTCTTTATCACAGCTGGGTGGACAACTGAGTGTCAAAAGATATTCAACTATTTCTTTGTACCAAGGACTAGTAAGATATTTTATATGTGCTTTTTGAGTGGTTACCTCCAGTCCTTGCTGTTCCTTTTCATTTTCAGATTATTCATTTGAAAGCATAGACAGGTTTATGCCTAGAGCTTGATAGTTAGATTCTGATAAGATCCTCGCTAGCCCCTGTCCTTTTATTAGCTTAGTAGGTCTGATATCCAAATCATATTCCTATATCTTTGCTATCCACCTTCCCTTTTCCCCTCCACTGTCTCCCTGAATGAGAATGTCTTTAACAGCTGCAGTAGGGACATATGCAGTAATGTGGGACTGCAACACATACATTCTAAAGGCTTTGAGGGACTTTACTAGAGTGTATTCCTGCTTCTCCAATATAATATATTTTAGTTCAGCATCATGAAGCACCTGATTGAAAAAGGCAATAGGCTGCTCATATCCATCTTCATTTTTCTGCAATAACACTCCAGCTACTGTATGAGGTTATGCAAAAGAAAAGATCATAAATGGTCTAGTATAATCAAGTCTAGCCAGCACAGGAGCTTCAGCCAATGCCTGTTTTATCCTGGTGAATGCTTCCCTAGATTCCAGAGACCATTTTACTTCATTGTTATTTTTCAGCATGTCATTTATATGCCTAACTATCTCAGCATAGTTAGGAATAAACCTTCTCAAAAAATTTATGCGGCCTAAAAACACTTGCATTTCCTTTTTATTCCTGGGGAAAGGGATGCTATTTATAACCTCTACTCTTTTTGGATCTATCCTTACCCCATCCTTAGTTACAATATGCCCCAAAATTTTTCCTTCCTCTAATGCAAATAAAGACTTTTGTGGATTAAGAGAGAGGCCATACCTCCTGCATTTTTCAAAAGTTCTTCGTAAATGCTCAGTGTGCTCATCATCATATTCTGAAAATACTATAATATCATCAAGATATACCACCAAAAATTTATCCTGCTCACCAACAAAATAAATATCCATAGCCCTTTGGAAAGTAGCTCCTGCATTAATCAACCCAAAAGGCATGCTCGCATACATAAAAGTACCCCATGGTGTGGTGAATGCAGTTTTATTTTGATCTTCTGGAAACATAGCTACCTGATTATAACCAGAAAAGCCATCCATCATTGACATTCTAGAGGCTCCCACCACTTTCTACAGGATATGATCCATCTTAGGCAGTGGATAATTTTCTTTTAAATATGCTCTGTTTAAATTCCTGAAATCCACACATAGCCTTATTTCTCCATTTTTCTTTCGGACAGGGACCAAATTTGCAACCCATTCTGAGTACCTTAATGGCACAATTATTTTTTCCTTTAGCAGCTTCTTGATTTCTTTTTCAATGGAGGGGAGTAGTAGAGGATTTATCTATCTGAGCTTCTGCTTATAAGGTTTTGCATCTTCCCTCAGAGGAGTTTTATGCTACATTATACTAATATCAAAAGTTTTAAGGTCCTGATTGGACCATGCAAACACATCTTTGTATGATTGAAATAATTTCAGGTATTTTTCTTTGTATTCCTCTGGGACCTTCCTAGATAGCTTTACAATTTTAGGCTCAACATTGGTACCCAGATTCAGATCTTCCATTTGATTTTCTTCTACTACTTTATTATGCTGCAGTGGAACATCATTTTTGTCAAATAATCTCTATAGAGGCACCAGCCCTCTAGGTATAATATTTCCTTTCAACTGCAGCACTTTATTACCTGCCATTTTCTCTTCCCACTTATTCTCTGAAGTATTCTCAGCCTCATCCTCTTCACAATTATCAATCTCCATATTGGAGAATTCTCCCACTGTCTCCAAGAATCTTTTGATCAGTTTATCATCTTCAAATACCTTCCAGTGCTTAATGTTATCAGGGATTGACGGTCGATAACGTACCTCAATTTCATACCTCAAGAGAGGGTTCTGAGGAGGACGAAATGTACTGGCAGCTACAGCAAGAGATTCTGCCATTCTATTCTGCTCCCGGGGCATGTACTGGATATTGAATGCTGAGAAGAAATTCTCCACTATGTCCCACACTTTGTTCCTATATGCCCTCAACCGAGGGTGCTTGGTTTGACATTGATTTTTGATCTGTTTGACCACTAGCTCAGAATCTCCCAGAACCTTTAAACTCTGTATACCCATGCTCCTGGTTGTTTGCAATCCTAGCAAGGGTGCTTCATATTCAGCTACATTATTAGTAGCTTCATATTCTAATTTAAAAGATAGTGACACCCATTTTCCTGTAGGGGAGATTAATAATACTTCAACCCCATTACCTTCTCTTGAATTTTCTCCATCAAAATGTAGAGTCCATATTCCTGTTTCATGACCTTCTAAGGGCTGCTCAGTATTAATTTGATAGAAGGAAGGTTCATGAGCATAATTTTGATCTTCTTCTAATATCAAACATGAGAAATCTCCTTCCTTGCTGTAGACTGGTGCATTCTCTGAGCTGTCAGCCTTAGTCACCATCTTGACAAATCTGGTTTCTCTGTATAACCTTCTCTCCTAGCCACCAAACACAGGGATAGTGGCATATGTTAAGTCCATCTTGAGTGACCCACAAATTTTCGTACCCCAGGACCTTGACAACAGCATGCCAAAGCGAGCTGGGATATCAGCCACCACAATATCCATTACCACACTTTTTGCTGGAATTTGGGCCAGATTGACCACTAAATCTTTAATCATCCCCAAGCATTTAACGCTTTTGGAATCAAATGAATATAGATCTTTATATGGACGTGTGATTTGTAGTCCTAGTTGTTCCATGACTGACAAAGGCATAAGATTATGGGAAGCTCCAGAATCTAACATACAATTGTGTAGCAGTAGGTCATGAATAACTAGAAACACATAGAAAGGAGGAGTATAGGGGTCTATCTGCTCGACATGTGGGCCAAAAACTACCATGGGTCTTTCTTCTTCAAGATTAAGACTGTCTGGGATTATTGGTGCTTCAGGAGGGAGCAATAAAGAAGTAACTTGAGATTGATATGCAGGTTGTTTCAACAATTCAGTCAAGGGGACTAGGATTTTGACTTTCTCAAGTTCTTTTTGCAAATTGAAAGCAGGAGAGGGCTTTTCTATTACAAATTCTTTTGACTCTTTATTTTCAACTGAATGTTTAACTTCTTTTGACACTGACTCAGCATTAGGAGGAGTAGCTACTTTTGAGGAAGAAGGAATGTGATCATTAGAATGCAGAGGTTTGTTCAGAGGACTCTTACCTTTATCTGTGACTTTCTTTACTGCTGACTCCTTCTGAGCGGATTCATCCTTTTGAAGTGGATCCTCTTCTTCATCTTGAGTCCGAGTCCTCTTTCTGGAAGATCTGAGGTCATATTTTCTGTTAAAATGTGCTTGCATGAAATCATTGAACTGCTTGCAATAATGATCAATTTCTGCTTCTTCTTCTTCTTGCAAAGGGCATTCTATTTCCTCATTATTTGAGAAAGAAAGATTTGAATCTTCTAGCTCATAAGCATCATCTTCAGTGGAGTCATCTGCTGGGCCTTCCAGGTATAATGGGTGTGGCACTTGATTCTGTTGCTCTTTTTCTTCCCTTGGCAATATTTGCAGAGGTGGCTTTCTATACTGAGGGTTGTAACCTCTGTTTGGAGCATTATAAAAATTCTTAGGGGATGTATTATTGGCCTCCAGTTCTAGCTTGACCATATTTTTGATCATATTGCTTATTTCCTCCATTTTATCTGAATCCTTGTCCTGATTGGAAGTAGATACTTCCTCTTTACCCCTTCTTCTAGTATCCTGTTCAGCCTTTCCTTTTAATTTTCCAGTGGAGGCAAAATTTGCTTCCGACTCAAGAGCGTCTGACTGAGCATCATCTAGGGTTGCATGCTTTCTTTCCCTGAGAGAGAAACCAAAGTCTGAGTCAAAGGCTGCTATGAAAACAAATTTGGCAGCATTTTGATGAGGCTTCATATCTGTAGGGAGGTTTAGATATAACTTATTAAACCTCTTGATAAATTCTAACACCCCTTCATTATGTTTCTTCTTGAGTGTATTGAACTTAGTAATACACTGTCCATGATCTTTCTTTTCTCCCCATTTTCTGAGAAAAGTATTTTCCATATTATCCCAAGTAGTTATGGAATGGTTTCCCAATGTCTTGAACCATTTTCTGGCTTCACCGTCTAGAGATTACACAAACAGTCTTAAGACTACATCCAGATGTTCAACATTAAAGTTCTCTGCAAAAGAGCAGAAAGTCTCAAGATGCTTTTGAGCATCAATTTCATTTTCCCCAATGAATCTGGGAAATATCTTCAAGTAATCATGTGGCATATCATTTAACACTTGTGGTAATGCCAGGGGAGCATATTTTTTCAACAAAAAGGCTGGGACATTAGCCATTGGAGGAGGTGGGGGTTGTGCAACAATCTGATGTGCAAACAGAGGAAGAGGAGGAGGCGGAAGTGGAGTGTGGATAACAATAGGAATATACTATACAACAGGCTGAAGTGTAGATGGAAACAATTCACGATTAACAGGGGCTACCTTTGTAACTTCTTTGACCTCCTCGGCCTCAGGGGTAGGACAAAAGTTCTCTTTGGTTCTAGCACTTCCCTTGGGTGGGCTATCTGAGTAATATTCAAGATTTTCCTCAGTGGAGTCATGATTTTCTGTTGGAATTTCTTGAGAATAAGAGGATAGATAATCTTCTGTGGAAAACTCAGGGATTTCAGGACGAGCTGATTTCTTTTCTTTCCGACTTCTTCTATGTATAATCTTCTCTGGGTTAGACACAGAGGGTATCTTCGATTTGGATGTATCTGACCTTAAATGTGGCTTACGAGGAGCCAAGACTGCCAATAAATTTATCAAATAAACAATAGTGTGGAGTCGCCAAGGTGATAGATATACAACTCTTCAACTCTCTGTGCTCACTTGATTAGAGAGTGAATAAACTTTGTCGAGGCCCAGGGAAACTGATATTCTTAAATTCGTCCCCGACAATGGCACCAGAAAGATGTTGTTGACAATTATTGTCTTTCCTAGAGACAGTCTAGAGTTGCCATAGACCAGTGCCTAGGACATCTTATCATAACAAGGAGCATATAATATAACTTGGGTGTCAATCCAAAAAGCTCTCCTGCTATCTCTTGTAAAACAAGGAAATTGATTTAAAATGGGACCAGAACTTACAGAAACTGCCACAGGGAGAGTAATGTCGCAAAGACAAGATGCAAAGCTCCAACACAAAAGCATCAGACAGTTAAGAGACAATTTACTGTAAAGAGGGCCGATTCAAATAATATGCCACAGAAATCAAGTATCAGAAGATGTGTGTAGTGAAAGAAATATAAGAGGATATTAGTTAACCTTGGTTTGATACCCAGATACACAACAGAACCATGTATGGGCTTATCAATATAAGAATCCATACATGACAATGGCGTTTTAAAAGCACCCTCCCAAAGCAACTAATATAGCAGAAACATGGATGAAATGAACATGAAACATTATATGATGCCTGAGCCTATTTAAAGCGCTTGACTGATTTAAGCATGGGCGTCAACTAGGATGAATCTTTACCAAACTAGTGAGCCACTCGCATTCCAAAATATGATACAAGAAAATGGATGAAATGAAATATTGTATTAAACACATAAGAGAAGGTTACATACTGTGGAATATCAAAGACCAGAATCATCTAAAATAGATATAACTCCTCCTCACTGAGCCCCTATGGGCTTTGAGCCTTCACACAGAAACTTTAAAAAATGTATACAAAAATGCCTTTCACCGCACAATTTTCTGATGGAGATCTGGAACCTCTACCATGTCTTTTTTCTGGGTTTTTATAGAAGAAGGAGAAGAGAAAACCAATAAAAGAGGTAGGTGAAAACAATCAATTGTTTCATTACAACAAAATGGAAGAAACCTTTCGCGCCCATACTATTTGACAGCCATGAAATATTGCATGTACTATGTGGCCAGCTCCATGAAGTAAATGTTGTATGTGCAAATTTCTCCAAGGATAAGACATGAAGAATAAAATATGTAACATTCTGTACTTTCCTGAAGAGAATTTGGCTGAAGTAAACCTTGAGGGCATGATTTTCTATGAAAATATCTTTCTAGTTATCTGCAAGGTCCTCGATTTGGTACTTTTCCTCCAAAAGGGTATGTAAAAGCCCCAAAATCCTTAAATACATTTCTTTAATCCCCTGCTCTTCAGTGATATTCTCTACGTGCGCCATTAATTCTTCATCTGCTCAACCTGTGCATTTGAATGACCTTGGAGGGTTTGAGAGATTTAAATCTTTGCTTTGTTTAATAGTGGTCATATCATAGCGGCTCTAGGATCTTCTTCATAAATTTTGGTCCTGAAACGCAGTCCTATCATGCATTCTCAGCTTCTGCAATGGAGGCGGTGAATCGTAGTAATCTTCTGTCGCGGAAGACCTGCAAAACCCACAAACTCGTCAATGAAACCAGGCGCAGGGATGATGAACGTGGTGGGGTTGATGGAAATGGCTGTGCGGACGAGTGAAATGGCAGAACGATACAGGGTGGCAGAAGAACACAGTAAAATGACGAGGAATGGACCGACGTAAGTTTTTAACGAAAAAAATTAGAAAATGAATGAGACATGCAATGGTGGATGGAAATACGAAGAACACATGGAAATTGTGACGTGGAGGTAGACCGGGTCAACATCGGGACAGGTAAATGATTCTGGGCCGCATGATCAAAAACGGAATCGATGGTTGATATTGCGTCGGGCGGTGATGCAGTGGTGGTCCACGGGCGATGTGGACGGGGGTTAAAAACGGCATAACTTTGGAGAACATGAGCCATTGGATCGAATGCCCAATATCGCACGACTCACGTCGATTTCGCTGCACGTCTTGAGTCGGACGTTAACGTGCGAAATGGGGGTGGTATTGGAACACTGGCTAAGCCACGCGTCGCGTGATTAATGGAATCGCTGGCCAATCGTGAATTACCGCCTGCCCCGGATGAGCGGTGCGGAATAAATAGGCCGGTTTTGAAGGTAAGGCGCAGCGGGGACCACAAAGGAGGATGTACTATGGGCCATTGATCTAAATTTAATCGGACGGCTCGGAGTGCGCCCGAAACGCATTTGACGAGCACCTTTTGGATTTGGCATCAGGTCAACCACCCGAGTCGTATGGAGAAAGAGATGAAGGGGGCTGAAACTGAAGGGGCTAGACCCGATATATTTCTGAATATGGGTTTTTGGTTATTTTGAATACGGTCTTAGGAATGAAAGGTGGCAACGGTAGGCAGGAGATGAAGATCTTAGGCCACGGTAGAAAATTCGAAAGGTTCAGGAGGGGCTAATGGAAAAAAATTTGATTGAAGGGGCTAACATGTACAACAAATACCATAACTGAATCATGCTGGTACTTGGTTCTGGGTAACCCTGTTATGAAATCTACAAAAATGATATCCCATTTCCATTCTGCAACTGGCAAGGGATTTAATAGACCAGCTGGGTGTTGATGTTCTACTTTGACTAGTTGGCATTCCATGCACTTATCTAAATATTATGCTACATCCTTTTTCATTCCTGGCCAAAACAATTGCTTTTTCAAAGCTGTAAGCATTTTCTGATATCTCGGATGTCCTGCATATGACTGTTTATGGTATTCATCTAAGATATCTCTTTTCAAAGACTCTACATTGGGGATATATAATCTGTTTTTATAGCAAATCAACCCTCTCTGGTTTTGGGTATATTCAACCATTTCCTTCTTTAGTATTTTATCTATAGACTCTCATAATTTGGATCCTGGTATGTTACCTTTTTCACCAGTTCTTCTAAATCAAAACTAGCACTGCTTCCAATGTTGTTTATGTGTTGGCAATCATTTCTGCTCAATGCATCAGCAATTTTGTTTTCATTCCCTCTGATATGTTTTATGTCCATATCAAATTCGCTCAGAAAATACAGCCATCTGGCTTGTCTAGCATTCAAATCAGTCTGGGAAAAATAAATATTTAAGACTAATATGATCAGTCATCAATGTAAATTTCTTTCCAAGAAGATAGTGTCGCCACATCTTGAAGGCATGGATTACAGCAGCCAACTCCAAATCATATGCACTATAGTTATGTTCATGTGTCTTAAGCTTCCTAGATTCATATGAAATAACATAATTCTCTTGCACCAGTACTCCTCCCATCCCTTCTCTACAGGCATTGGTACACACCACAAATTCCTTATCAGGATCTGCAATCTTCAGTATAGGGGCTGTAGTGAGTTTCAATTTTAATTTTTCAAAACTGTTTTGACATTTTTCAGTCCACTCAAATTTGACACCTTTTCTTTGTAGTGAAGTTATGGGATATGCTATTGCATAAAATCTTTCCACAAATTTGCAATAATAACTTGCAATCCCCATAAACGATCTCACTAATGAAACATCAGTTGGCACCGGCCATTCTCTAATATACTTTATATTTTCAGGTTCAACAACCAACCCTTGTTCAGAAATAATATGTCCCAAGTATTGGATCTTGTCCTTATAAAATTCACATTTACTGAACTTGGCACACAACTGGTTTTCTTTCAAAGTTTGCAACACTATCCTCAAGTGCTTTTTATGCTCCTCCTCACTTTTTGAGTAAACTAAAATATCATCTATGAACACTAATACGAATTTATCCAAGTACTTGTTTAAAACACTATTCATTAAGCACATAAAGGTGGCAGGGGCATTTTTCAAACCGAAAGGTAGGACTACAAATTCATAGTGACCATACCTGGCTCGAAAAGTTGTTTTACTAATGTCTTCCTCCTTAATTCTGAGCTGGTGATAAACAGTCCTTAGATCAATCTTAGAAAATACTGAAGCTTCTCTTACCTGAACAAAAAGATCATCAATTCAAGGTAAAGGGTATCTGTTTTTAATTGTCAACTTATTCAGCTGATGATAATCAATGCACATTCTAAAGGTTCCATCCTTATTTTTCACAAATAGCACCGGTGCTCCCCAAGGAGACACAGTTGGTCTAATATAACCCTTATCCAACAATTCTTGCAATTGCATTTTCAGCTCCATGAGTTCAAGGGGTCTCATTCGATAAGGGGCGTGGGTAACAGGTGTTGCTCCAGGCACCAAATCGATTGAAATGTAAATCTCTCTTTTGGGGGAAAGATGAGGAATCTCATCTGGAAAAATTTCCTTAAACTCTCTTACTACTAGTAGAGTATCCAGTATTTGTTCTTCAGGTTGATGTTCTAATTCTTCGACATGTACCGCATACACTTGATATCCTTTCCTAGCTGTTATTTTAAATTGTAGTGCTGATATTTTTCTTACAAAGATGCGTTTTCGTTTTCCCTTAAGAATAAAGGGTTTCCCTTCTTCATCTATTCAATGCAGAGTTTTATCCCAACATTTCATCATAGCCTTTCTCTTTTCTAACCAGTCCATTCCTATCAGCAAATCATATGAGCCTAAGGGCAGAATGTTTAAATTTACTTATGTCTGAAAATCATTTAATTTTATGGTTGTTTGAGGTAACTTATGGGTTACTTTCCTCTTGGTGCCAGTGGCTAACTAGACCAACCAAGACTGGGGAATTTTTTCAGTCTTGAGATTGCATTTTTCAACAATGTGTGGACTAATGTAACTCAAAGAAGCACTCGGATTAATTAAAACTGTAACATATTGGTTAGCGATCTTACCTTCCATCTCCACCATGGTAGCTTGGTGTTCTTCTTGTCGATTCACAAATGTTGCGTTGATAGTGGGTATATTTCTTGCTATTTCATTTACTATGCTAGCTTCTCGATCCCTCATAATCATCTGAATGTTTCGATCGGGACAATCCCTCAACACACGAGGTTCTCCACGACCCCAGCATTTCAAAGGCTCCCTCATTTTAACTGTGTCTTCCTTCTTATTTTCTCCATCTAGTTGTTTTGAACTAGCTTGAGATTGAGCAGTTTGGCTTTCTTTTGGTTTATTAAAATTTTTCCGCTCATGATCCCTACCAAAATTCTTCAAGTAAGCTGGTTTCTATTTCTTTCCTTTGATTTCACCCTTGTTTATCCAGCCTTTTCCATGCTCACCCTTTCCTTTAAACTTCTAGTAGCATAACCTAGCTTTCCTCACTGCTTCGTCCATAGTTTTTGGGTTATCAAACTCGATCTTCTCTTTGTACACAGTAGAAAAACAGTTCAAAAACATTTGCACCTTTGCCTTCTCTTCCCGAATGTAAGGGACATATCTCAACAGATTTGTAAACTTGGTGACCAACTCATTGATAGTGATTTGTCCCAGTCTAAGTTCATGGACTTCCTTTGCTTTATCATCATAATAACGTTCGGTCAAATAGCGGTTTTTAAACTTGACCTGGAAATCTTCCCAAGTTATTGTTTTTTCATCAATTGCTTGGATCATTTTCGTCTCTTCCCACCACAAGGTAGCCTTACCTTGTAGTTGGTAGATAGCTAATCTAGCCTTCAGATTGCTTTCATATTCATAGACCTGGAAATACTTAATCTTGTTCAAAAACTAAGCTTCAGCATCTTCCTCCTTCTCCCCATCATAGGAGGGAGGTTTGATCTTTCAGAATTCCCCCTGTAATTTCTTTTTCTGCTTATACTGATGCCTAGTAGCATCATTGTCCTCAGAATCATCAGATAAATTTTCCTTCTTCCTCTTTCTAGAACCTTCATCTTCTTGGTTGTTCCACAAAGTTAACTCTCACTGGCTAATGATAGTCTGTCATTTTGGCTTCTTAGCTCAGCCATCTCTCATTGCAAACTGTGCAACATAGCCATCACCGGAGCATTGGGATCTGGTGTATTAGCTTCATCACGCAGATCAACATAAATTTTGTCACTTCCAGCCATTTGACTTTTTATTTTTCAGCACCACTGTACACTAAAAAACACATATCAATAATAATTTTTGTTTTTTTTTTCAACAAGAAATAATTTATACAGTGAGCACAACAACAACAGCCCAATTTTATCTAACCTAGCTTTGATACCATTTGTCACATCTCCACATTCCAATTTTTTTTTTTTCTATTTAAAGAATTAAGCATATACAAATCAATATGAATTACCACTTTGTTCTTCCTAACTTAACGTTCCTCTAACCCCTTTGGCCAAGCTATAATTATATCCATAGCTACCTAGCCATATCAATTACCAAGCAAACACTATACTTCACTTACTCACTTTAACAACATAATGATGTGACCATATAGTTTTTATTATTAATATCTCCCTTTTCCACTCGTATGTCAACACTACGTACATACTACAATGCTGAAGTTGAAGATCTTTGGATTGGTTGTCCTGGTGCTAAGACCATTCACCATCCGATATAATATTATGGTTAATATTTTATGACTTGGTAACTCATATCATGAACATATGTCTAACGTCGTTCCTTTACCATACTTTAACTTCTCGTTCAGCCATAATCGTTAGCTCAACAATACGAAGTTCAACGTAATTCTCGAAAGTTTATTGTGTACTAGGCTAGGTCCACACGATACGTATAACATTAATGGACTGGAAAATACTCTGATCTCGAGCCTCCCACTAGAGCTTGGTTTAATTTTATGCAAGATGTCCGTATGCCTTGACACGAATTTTCTTATTTGTTTGTGTACTCCAACATACGATCGGATTTGGGGTTTTTGACCCCGGGATTTTATTCGTCGATCCTTGTGATATTTTCCTAATGAATGACAAGTGTAGCGTTGAGATGTTTAGGGTTCTCCTCCTACGTTTTCTATTAAACCTCTTTTGAATCACTGGTTCATCTTTCTCTGAAGTCTTCTCCCTTCTCGACATAGTTGCAAGAGGCTTGTGCAACCAAAGTTCAGCGTATTCTATCTGGACGCAATGCGTCTCTCATAACCAGGTAACTCTGTGGTTCTTCCTCACACATTTTCGTTGTTATTTCTTAATTTTGAATTTGGTTCCAGCGTCGAAATCCCCTAAGAGTTCTCACTCTATCTCACAGATGCAGACGAGGGTCGTTCTGGACAGAAAGGGCATAGAGAATTTCATTTTAATACCACCGCCATGCCTTGGTAATTTCTCTATTTTCGATTTCCTCCTCTAACTCTTAACCAGAAGGTGTTTCTTCATTTCCAGCCATCGAGTTTAACTGAATTTTTGTTTTGTCTCATGTATAACAATTTCGTTGGTTTGGTCTTCTCGGCGTCACAACCCTGAATGGTAACTGAATGGTAAACCATTTCACCATAAGCCAGAATTTGACGCTGAGATTTCTTTACTGAATTTATGGATAAGTTTTGCGTTGAGACTTCTCTGTCACTAATTTAATTTTTAATTAATTCGGTTGCAGGTAATGTAGTTCATCCATCCTCTTATCACGAGCTTTGGTTTATAGCTCTATTTTGTGTTTCCCTACTGATTTAGGGTTACGTTCTTCGTTTCAAGTTGGTAGACGTTGCTCTACCTTTGTCGACTCTGAAAATATAATGTTACTTGAAATTGTCTGCTATAGTTATGAACGATAGCCCGCTTGGCTATTCTAATTTATTGTGTAACAATGATTTATTTTCACTTTCTCATCCTTCATAATAGAGTTTCAAATCAAACTACATAGTCTTGGATTTTTGTCATGATCCCATGTCGACAAGGTCCTCCATCTCTTTCTATTCTCTGCTATTTTATTTGGTACATTAGTTTTGGTTTAAATCTTTTGTTAACTCACAGCTGGATATACATTATCATAACCAATTATATATATATATATATGTATATACGCCTATACTCGAAATGGTCATTTCTACACCACAACTGTAGGGTTTGATAGAACATTGATGTTAATTAACCATGATTACACCAAAGATATCACAAGTACTAAAGTAGAAACAATGTTGAAATTGCTCATTATTGATAAATTAATAGGGTAGTTTTAATACAATTTTTGTTTTCACTGAGATCTCTCTATCTCATTTCCAATTAAATCATGCACCCCGAGGTTTCGCAATAATTATAAAAATTATGTCAAGTAATATGTCAAGTAATATGTTCGCATTCTCCGAGTTGACTATAAAATTTCTGGTCCACGAGTAGATCATTAGTACTCACCTACGAAAGTTTTAATTATATTTCTAATACAACTTATAAAGACTATCTTCTGTTTACATGTTACTTCATAAAGTGAGGAAATGTTATGTATAAGAATATACTACTGTATTGGTTATGAATCCATCTAGCATCTTACTTCCTGTCGTTTGTTATCCTTTAATTTTAAAAATTAAATTTGCAGACTTTGGAAATATATATCTGTAAATGCATGTATCTGTTTAAAGCTATATAATCTACCTTCAGGCCTACTCATTGTCACTGAAAAGGGTTATTTACATGGTTTGTACCCTGAAAGAAATATTATACTTACACAGATTTAATTTTTCTAAAAGAAATGGTGTAATAGAGTCAATGACTCCAACTGCTAGTAAGCACTTCTAACCAGCATTTCTTTAGGCTTTGCTAGTGGATCTCTTCTTTTCCAAGTAACTTCTGAACTCTGTCTACAGTTTATCATAAATTCTCTTTTGTATTTTACTATTGGTTATGGACATTGAATCTGTTATAACCAGAAGATAGCATTAATATCATGATTCTGGTTTATTCCATACACAAAATTCTTCCAGTTTCAATTTATAATGCGAATACCCCAACTCCTTTCTGGAGCCTGGTATTAAAATTTCATTGACATATATCTACGTCCATAAGAGTAGAACTTACCACCATCCTTAGTTATTAATACGAGGAGATTAGATTATTTATTTATTTAGTTTTTTTTTCCTGACTGAGATTAAAGTTACACTTCAATTACACCAGGAAACATTTATCTCTCGAGATTTACAGATTTAAACTACCTCATGGTTTAGAGATTCTGGTTGACATCATCCCATGGATTTGTTCCTACTACCATACAGAAATTAGGAGAACTATTTCTTCTATTCAACTCTGTTAAAAGTAAGGAAATTTATTATACATCAATATAACTTTACATAATTAACATAGTACTTTTCACTATTGTCCAACAATATCATATTTAAATTACTCATCAAAACAGTGTGCATACCAATTCTGCAATTTGACCAACCTCCCAACATTAGAGTTCTTCTGTCCTCAAGAACTCACCCCCGAGCTGAGATCATCTCCTAGAACAGACCAACCCCCAATCTGTTCAGGAATGGCTTATTTAAGATTTTTCTCCCCAAAGCCTGTTTCTAATTCTGCGTCCAGAATTACAGGATGCTTTTCTTCCTCTTTTCCTAGGCTTCCCTTATTTAGGGACTTTTAAAGCTACTTTTTGCTTTTCCTAGCTTTTTACCTCTTCCCAAATACTCTCCACCTCATTGGGGAAACTAGATTTTTTCTCAAAAATATAATTTAGAAATAAACACTTTCAAGGATTTTTGAAAGATTTTTGGGGAAATCTTAACCTATTTCAATACCTCATGGAATTGGCAACTGATCTCATAATTATCATTTGGTCAATATGAACAGAATCATTTTATTTATTTTTCAAAATTAAATAGTTAAATACATCCACAAAGTACTTATCCATTGGGGTCCACCCCCTTTTGGATCTAAAATTCAAATTTCTAATGTGAAAGAGACATAAAAATGGGGGTGTTACATATTCCCCCTCTGAAAGTAAACACCATCCTCGTTGTTGATTATTAACTACTAGAGTTCATTTTTCAAACAAATATGGATATTTTTCCATCATCTCAGCTTCTCTTTCCCAAGTAGCTTATTCAGTAGTAAATTTCTTCCACTACACCTTTACTCTTCCTACTGTTCGATTCCTTAATTCAATTTCTTCCCGCTCCAATATTTGAAGTGGCTCTGGAAGGAACTCCCCTTCTGGTTCCACTTGTATCACATTCCAATCAACAATGTGAGAAGCATCATGTATATATCTTTTTAATAATGAAACGTGAAACACATCATGAACTTTAACGTTGGGCGGTAAGGCCAGTTTGTAAGCCACCGGTCCCACCCTTTCTAACACCTCAAAAGGGCCACAATATCTAGGAGCCAATTTTGCACAACTTCTAGCATAAAGTGTGCTCTTTTTGGGTTTAATACGCAAATACACATGCTCCACCACTTTGAATTCTCGATGTACCCTCTTCCTATCAGCATAGTTTTTCTGTCGATCTTGTGCTGTCTTGATGTTTCTTTGTATTTGTTTAACAATTATTTCCATCTCTTGTAAAGAATTTGGTCCCAACATTAGCTTATCCTCATGTTGACTCCAACTCAAAGGAGTACGACACTTCCTTCCATAGAGTTCTTCGAAGGGACTCATTCTAATGGAGGATTGATAGTTGTTATTGTAGGCAAACTCAGCTAAATGCAAGTAGTCTTCCCATTTTGATGGCCTGTACATCACATACATTCTCAACATATCCTCCAAAATCTGATTTGTCCTCTCCGTCTGACCATCTATCTGAGGGTGATAGGCAGTGCTAAAATTTAGCTTAGTGCCCATGCCCCCAAATAGCCCTTTACAAAAAGCTGCTGTGAATTTAGCATCTCTATCTGAAACAATCATATTTGGGACCCCATGTAATCTTACTATCTCCTTTAGGAACACATTTGCTACTTGAACGGTCCCAAAAGTAGATTTTACAGGTATAAAGTGTGCAACATTTGTTAAATTGTCTGCTACTACCATAACTAAATCATGCTGGTACTTGGTTCTGGGTAACCCTGTTATGAAATCTACAGAAATGATATCCCATTTCCATTCTGCAACTGGCAAGGGATTTAATAGACCAGCTGGGTGTTGATGTTCTACTTTGACTAGTTGGCATTCCATGCACTTATCTAAATATTCTGTTACATCCTTTTTCATTCCTGGCCAATTCAATTTCTTTTTCAAGGCTGTAAGCATTTTTTGATATCCCGGATGTCCTGCATATGACTGTTTATGGTATTCATCTAAGATATCTCTTTTCAAAGACTCTACATTGGGGATATACAATCTGTTTTTATAGCAAATCAGCCCTCTTTGGTTTTGGGTATATTCAGCCATTTCCTTATTTAGTATTTTTATCTATAGATTCTCATAATTTTGATCCTGGTATGTTCCCTTTTTCTCTAGTTCTTCTAAATGAAAACTAGCACTGCATCCAATGTTGTTTATGTGTTGGCAATCATTTCTTCTCAATGCATCAACAATTTTGTTTTCTTTCCCTCTGATATGTTTTATGTCCATATCAAATTCACTCAGAAAAGACAGCCATCTGGCTTGTCGAGCATTCAAATCAGTCTGGGAAAAGAAATATTTAAGACTAATATGATCAGTCATTAGTGTAAATTTCTTTCCAAGAAGATAGTGTCGCCACATCTTCAAGGCATGGATTACAGCAGCCAACTCCAAATCATATGCGCTATAGTTCTTTTCATGTGTCTTAAGTTTCCTAGATTCATATGCAATAACATAATTTTCTTGCAACAGTACTCGTCCCAGCCCTTCTCTACAGGCATTGGTACACACCACAAATTCCTTATCAGGATCTGCAATCTTCAGTATAGGGGCTGTAGTGAGTTTCAATTTTAATTGTTCAAAACTGTTTTGACATTTTTCAGTCCACTCAAATTTGACACCTTTTCTTTGTAGTGAAGTTATGGGATATGCTATTGCAGAAAATATTTCCACAAATCTGCGATAATAACCTGCAATCCCCATAAACGATATCACTGCTGAAACATCAGTTAGCACCGGCCATTCTCTAATAGCCTTTATCTTTTCAGGTTCAACAGCCAACCATTGTTCAGAAATAATATGTCCCAAGTATTGGATCTTGTCCTTATAAAATTCACATTTACTGAAGTTGGCATACAACTAGTTTTCTTTCAAAGTTTGCAACACTATCCTCAACTGCTATTTATGCTCCTCCTCACTTTTTGAGTAAACTAAAATATCGTCTATGAACACTAATACGAATTTATCAAAGTAGTTGTTTAAAACACTGTTCATTGATCACATAAAGGTGGCAGGGGAATTTGTCAAACCGAAAGGTAGGACTACAAATTCGTGGTGACCATACCTTGTTCGAAAAGTTGTTTTACTACTGTCTTCCTCATTAATTATGAGTTGGTGATAACTAGTTCTTAGATCAATCATAAAAAATACTGAATCTCCTCTTACCTGATCAAAAAGATCATCAATTCAAGGTAAAGGGTATCTGTTTTTAATTGTCAACTTATTTAGCTGACGATAATCAATGCACATTCTAAAGGTTCCATCCTTCTTTTCCACAGAGAGCACCAGTGCTCCCCAAGGAGACACACTTGGTCTGATATAACCCTTATCCAACAATTATTGCAATTGCATTTTCAGCTCCATGAGTTCAGGGGGACTCATTTGATAAGGGGCGCAGGTAACAGGTGTTGCTCTAGGCACCAAATCTATTGCAAAGGCAATCTCTCTTTTGGGGGAAGATGAGGAATCTCATCTGGAAAAACTTCCTTAAACTCTCTTACTACTAGTAGAGTATCCAGTACGTGTTTTTCAGGTTGCAGTTCTAATTCTTCGACATAACCATCATCGGAGCATTAGGATCTGATGTATTATTTTCATCACACAGATCAACATAAATTTCGTCACTTCCAGCCATTTGACTTTTTATTTTTCAGCACCACTGTACACTAAACAACACATATCAATAATAAATTTTTTTTTTTTTCAACAAGAAATAATTTATACAGTGAGCACACAACAACAGTGAGCACAACAACAACATCCCAGTTTTATGTAACCTGGCTTTGATACCATTTGTCACATCTCCACATTCCAATTTTTTTTTTTTTTCTATTTAAAGAATTAAGAATATAAAAATCAATATGAATTACCACTTTGTTCTGCCTAACTTAACGTTCCTCTAACCCCTTTGGCCAAGCTATAATTATATCCATAGCTACCTAGCCATATCAATTACCAAGCAAACACTATACTTCACTTAATCACTTTAACAACATAACAATGTGACCATATATTTTTTATTATTAATCTCTCCCTTTTCCACTCGTATGTCAACACTACGTACATACTATAATGTTGAAGTTGAAGATCTTTGGATTGGTTGTCCTCGCGCTAAGGGCATTCACCATCCGATATAATATTATGGTTAATATTTTTGGACTTGGTAACTCATATCATGAACGTACGTCTAACGTCGTTTCTTTACCATACTTTAACTTCTCGTTTGGCCCTAATCGTTAGCTCAACGATACTAAGTTCAACGTAATTCTCAAATGTTTATTGTGTACCAGGCTAGGTCCACACGATACATATAACATTAATGGACTGGAGAATACTCTGATCTTGAGCCTCCCACTAGAGCTTGGTTTAATTCTGTGCAAGATGTCCATATGCCTTGAGACGACTTTGCTTATCTATTTGTGTACTCCGTCATACAATCGGATTTAGGGTTTCTGACCCCGGGATTTTCGTCGTCGATCCTTGTGATATTTTACCGATAAATGATAAGTGTAGCGTTGAGATGTTTAGGGTTCTCCTCCTATGTTTTCTATTAAACCTTTTTTGAATCACTGGTTCATCTTTCTCTGAGGTCTTCTCCCTTCTCGGCATCGTTGCAAGAGGCTTTTTCAACCGAAGTTCAGTGTTTTCTATTTGGACGCAATGTGTCTCCCATAACCAAGTAACTTTGTGGTTCTTCCTCACACATTTTTGTTGTTATTTCTTAATTTTAAATTTGGTTCTGGCGTCGAATTCTCCTGAGCGTTCTCACCCTATCTCACAGATGCAGGCGAGGGTCGTTCTGGACAGAAAGGGTGTAGAGAATTTCGTTTTAATACCACCGCCATGCCTTGGTAATTTTTCTATTTTCGTTCTGAATGACTTATGTAGTTTTGAGTTATAGCTATCGTTGCATAGTTAGATTTCCTCCTCTAACTCTTAACCAGAAGGTGTTGCTTCGTTTCCAGCCACCGATTTTAACTGAATTTTCGTTTTGTCTCAGGTATAACAATTTCTTTGGTTTGGTCTTCTCAGCGTCACAACCCTGAATGGTAGCTGAATGGTAAACCATTTCACCATAAGCCAGAATTTGATGGTGAGATTTCTTTACTGAATTTATAAGTAAGTTCTGTGTTGAGGCTTCTCTGTCACTAATTTAATTTGTAATTAATTCGGTTGCAGGTAATGTAGTTCATCCATCATCTTGTCACGAGCTCTGGTTTATAGCTCTATTTTGTATTTCCCTACTGATTTAGGGTTACGTTCTTCATTTCAGGTTGGTAACATTGCTCTACCTTTGTCGACTCTGAAGATATAATGTTTCTTGAAATTGTTTGTTATAGTTATGAAGGCTAGCCTGCTTGGCTATTCTAGATTATTGTGTAACGATGACTTAGTTTAACTTTCTTTATATCATCGTTATTGTGTAACGATGACTTAGGCTAGCCTTCTTGGCTATAATAGAGTTTTGACTCAAACTGCATAGTCTTGGATTTTTTTCATGACCCCATGTCGACAGGGTGCTCCAGTAGTTTCTATTCTATGCTATTTTATTTGGTACATTGGTGTTGGTTTAAATCTTTTGTTAACTCACAGCTGGATATACATTATCATAACCAATTTTATACATATACATATTTGTTTATATGCCTCTATATTGAGTCAGTTTCTATTTCATGCATGCACAACCCTAGGTTTGATGTAGTTGATTTTTGTTACTTTCAACCATGATTACAGTTCAGTATATCGCATATAATTTAGTAAGTGAAATTATGTTGAAATTGTCGAGTTTGTCCGATAAACAGAATAGGGTAGTTTTAAAATAAATTTTTTTTTCACTGAGATCTCTTTATCTCATTTCCAATTAAATCATGCACCCTGAGGTTTTGCAATAATTATAAAAATTACAATTATGTCAATTAATATGTTCGCATTCTCCGAGTTGACTATAAAATTTCTGGTCCATGAGTAGATCATTAGTACTCACCTAAGAAAGTTTTAATTATGTTTCTAATACACCTTATAAGGACTATATTCTGTTTACATGTCAGTTCATAAAATGAGGAAATGCTATGTATAAGAATAGACTTATGTACTAGTTATGAATCCGTCTAGCATCTTACTTCCTGTCGTTTGTTATCCTTTAATTTTAAAAATTAAATTTGCAGACTTTGGAAATATATATGTGTAAATACATGTATCTGTTTAAAGCTATATAATATGCCTTCAGGCCTACTCATAGTCACTGAAAAGGGTTATTTACATGGTTTTTACCCTGAAAGTAATATTATATTTACACAGATTTAATTTTTCTAAAAGCAATGGTGTAATAGAGTCAATGACTCCAACTGCTGGTAAGCACTTCTAACCAGCATTTCTTTAGGCTTTGCTAGTGGATCTCTATTTTTCCAAGTAACTTCTGAACTCTGTCTACAGTTTATCATAAATTCTGTTTTGTATTTTACTATTGGTTATGTCCACTGAATCTGTTATAACCAGAAGATAGCATTAGTATCATGATTCCGGTTTATTCCATACAAAAAAATATTCCAGTTTCAATTTATAATGCAAATACCCCAAATCCTTTCTGGAGCCTGGTATTAAAATTTCATTGACATATATCTATGTCCATAAGAGTAGAACTTACCACCATCCTCAGTTATTAGTACGGGAGATTAGTTTATTTATTTATTTAGTTTTTTTTTTTTTTTCTGAAGCAAATTAAAGTTACACTTCAATCACTCCAGGGAAACATTTACACTCTCTCCAGATTTAAACCACCTCATGGTTTAAAGATTCTAGTTGACAGTGTCCCATGGATTTGTTCCTACTACCATACAGAAATTAGGAGAACTATTTCTTCTATTCAACTCTGTTAAAAGTAAGGAAATTTATTATACATCAATATAACTCAACATAATTAACATAGTACTTTTCACTACTGTCCAACAATATCATATTTAAATTACTCAGCAAAACAGTGTGCATACCACTTCTGCAATTTGACCAACCTCCCAACATTAGAGTTCTTCTATCCTCAAGAACTCGCCCCCGAGCTGAGATCATCTCCTAGAACAGACCAACCCCCAATCTGTTCAAGAATGGCTTATTTAAGCTTTTTCTCCCCAAAGCATGTTTCTAATTTTGCGTCTAGAATTACAGGACGCTTCTCTTCCTGTTTTCCTAGGCTTCCCTTATTTAGAGACTTTTAAAGCTGCTTTCTACTTTTCCCAGCTTTTTACCTCTTCCCAACTACTCTCCAACTCATTGGAGAAACTAGATTTTTCCTCAAAAATCTAATTTAGAAATAAATTCTTTGAAGGATTTTTGAAATATTTTTGGGGAAATATTAACCTCTTTCCATACCTCATGGAATTGGCAAGTGATCTCATAATTCTCATTTGGTCAATATGCACAGAATCATTTTATTTATTTTTCAAAATTAAATACTTAAATACATTCACAAAGTACTTATCCATTGGGGTCCACTCCCTTTTGGATCTAAGGTTCAAATTTCTAATGTGAAAGAGACATAAAAATGGGGGTGTTACATATTCCCCCTCTGAAAGTAAACACCATCCTCGGTGTTGATTATTAACTACTAGAGTTCATTTTTCAAACAAATATGGATTTTTTTCCATCATCTCAGCTTCTCTTTCCCAGGTAGCTTCTTCAGCAGTAAATTTCTTCCACTACACCTTTACTCTTGCTACTGTTCGATTCCTTAATTCAATTTCTTCCCGCTCCAATATTTGAAGCGGCTCTAGAAGGAACTCTCCTTCTGGTTCCACCTGTATCACATTCCAATCAACAATGTGAGAAGCATCATGTATATATCTTTTTAATAATGAAACATGAAACACATCATGAAATTTAACGTGGCCCGGTAAGGCCAGTTTGTAAGCCACTGGTCCCACCCTTTCCAACACCTCAAAAGGGCGACAATATCTAGGAGCCAATTTTTCACAAATTTCAGCATAAGTGTGCTCCTTTTGGGTTTAATATGCAAATACACATGCTCCCCCACTTTGAATTCTCGATGTACCCTCTTCCTATCAGCATATTTTTTCTGTCGATCTTGTTTTGTCTTAATGTTTCTTTGTATTTGTTTAACAATTCTTTCCATCTCTTGTAAAACATCTGGTCCCTACATTAGCTTATCCTCAGGTTGACTCCAACTCAAAGGAGTACGACACTTCCATCCATAGAGTGCTTCGAAGGGACTCATTCTGATGAAGGATTGATAGCTGTTATTGTAGGCAAACTCCGCTAAATGCAAGTAGTTTTCCCATTTTGATGGCCTGTACATCACATACATTCTCAACATATCCTCCAAAATCTGATTTGTCCTCTCTATCTGACCGTCTGTCTGAGGGTGATAGGCAGTGCTAAAATTCAGCTTAGTGCCCATGCCCCCAAATAGCCCTTTCCAAAAAGCTGTTGTGAATTTAGCATCTCTATCTGAAAAAATCATCTTTGGGACTCCATGCAATCTTACTATCTCCTTTAGGAACACATCTGCTACTTGGGCGGTCCCAAAAGTAGATTTTACAGGTATAAAGTGTGTAGCATTTGTTAAAGTGTCTACTACTACCATAACTGAATCACGCTGGTACTTGGTTCTGGGTAACCTTGTTATGAAATCTACATAAATGGTATCCCATTTCCATTCTGCAACTGGCAAGCGATTTAATAGATCAGCTGGGTGTTGATGTTCTACTTTGACTAGTTGGCATTCCATGCACTTATCTAAATATTCTACTACATCCTTTTTCATTCCTGGCGAAAACAATTTCTTTTTCAAGGCTGTAAGCATTTTCTGATATCCCAGATGTCCTGCATATGATTGTTTATGGTATTCATCTGAGATATCTCTTTTCAAAGACTCTACATTGGGGATATACAATCTATTTTTATAGCAAATCAGCCCTCTCTGGTTTTGGGTATATTCAGCCATTTCCTTCTTTAGTATTTTTATCTGTAGATTCTCATAATTTGGATTCTGGTATGTTACCTTTTTCACCAGTTCTTCTAAATGAAAACTAACACTGCATCTAATGTTGTTTATGTGTTGGCAATCATTTCTGCTCAACGCATCAACAATTTTGTTTTCTTTCCCTCTGATATGTTTCTTTTCCATATCAAATTTGCTCAGAAAAGACAGCCATCTGGCTTGTCGAGCATTCCAATCAGTCTGGGAAAAATAAATATTTAAGACTAATATGATCAGTCATCAATGTAAATTTCTTTCCAAGAAGATATTGTCGCCACATCTTCAAGGCATGGATTACAACAGCCAACTCCAAATCATATGTGCTAGAGTTATGTTCATGTGTCTTAAGTTTCCTAGATTCATATGCAATAACAGAATTTTCTTGCAATAGTACTCCTCCCAACCCTTCTCTACAGGAATCGGTACACACCACAAATTCCTTATCAGGATCTGCAATCTTCAGTATAGGGGCTGTAGTGAGTTTCAATTTTAATTGTTCAAAACTGTTTTGACATTTTTAAGTCCACTCAAATTTGACACCTTTTCTTTGTAGTAAAGTTATGGGATATGCTATTGCAGAAAATATTTCCACAAATCTGCGATAATAACCTGCAATCCCCATAAACGATCTCACTGCTGAAACATCAGTTGGCACCAGCCATTCTCTAATAGCCTTTATCCTTTTAAGTTCAACAACCAACCATTGTTCAGAAATAATATGTCCCAAGTATTGGATCTTGTCCTGATAAAATTCAAATTTACTGAACCTGGCATACAACTGGTTTTCTTTTAAAGTTTTCAAAACTATCCTCAAGTGCTCTTTATGCTCCTCCTCACTTTTTGAGTAAACTAAAATATCGTCTATGAACACTAATATGAATTTATCCAAGTACTTTTTTAAAACACAGTTTATTAAGCACATAAATGTGGTAGCGGCATTTGTCAAACTGAAAGGTAGGACTACAAATTCGTAGTGACCATACCTGGTTTGAAAAGCTGTTTTACTAATGTCTTCCTCCTTAGTTCTGAGCTGGTGATAACCAGTCCTTAGATCAATCTTAGAAAATACTGAAGCTCCTCTTACCTGATTAAAAATATCATCAATTCGAGGTAAAGGGTATCTGTTTTTAATTGTCAACTTATTTAGTTGACGATAATCAATGCACATTCTAAAGGTTCCATCCTTCTTTTTCACAAACAGCACTGGTGCTCCCCAAGGAGACACACTTGCTCTAATATAACCCTTATCCAACAATTCTTGCAATTGAATTTTCAGCTCCATGAGTTCAGGGGGAGTCATTCGATAAGGGGCGTGGAAAACAGGTGTTTCTCCAGGCACCAAATTGATTGAAAATTCAATCTCTCTTTTGGGGGGAAGATGAGGAATCTCATCTGGAAAAACTTCCTTAAACTCTCTTACTACTAGTAGAGTGTCCAGTACATGTTCTTCAGGTTACTGTTCTAATTCTTCGACATGTACCACATACACTTGATATCCTTTCCTAGCTGTTCTTTTCAGTTGTAGTGCTGATATTTGTCTTACAAAGATGGGTTTTGGTTTTCCCTTAAGAATAAAGGGTTTCCCTTCTTCATCTATGCAATGTAGAGTTTTATCCCAATAGTTCATCATAGCCTTTCTCTTTTCTAACCAGTCTATTCCTATCAGCAAATCATATGAGCATAAGGGCATAATGTTTAAATTTACTTATGTCTGAAAATCATTTAATTTTATGGCTGTTTGAGGTAACTTATGGGTTACTTTCCTCTTGGTGCCAGTGGCTAACTGGACCAACCAAGACTGGGGAAATATTTCAGTCTTGAGATTGCATTTTTCAATAATGTGTGGACTAATGTAACTCAAAGAAGCACCCGGATTAATTAAAACTGTAATAGATTGGTTAGTGATCTTACCTTCCATCTCCACCATGGCAGCTTGGTGTTCTGCTTGTCGATTTTCCAATGTTACGATGATAGTGGGTATATTTCTTGCTATATCATTTACTGTGGTAGCTTCTCGATCCCTCATAATCATCTGAATGTTTCGGTGGGGACAATCCCTCAACACATGAGGTTCTTCACAACCCTAGCATTTCAAAGGCTCTATCATTTTAACTGTGCCTTCCTTCTTATTTTCTCCATCTAGTTGTTTGGAACCAACTTGAGATTGAGTAGTTTGGCTTTCTTTTGGTTTATTAAAATTTTTCCGCTGATGATCCCTACAAAAATTCTTCAAGTAAGCTCGTTTCTACTTCTTTCCTTTGATTTCACCCTTGTTTATGTAGCCTTTTCCATGCTCACCCTTTCCTTTAAACTTCTGGTAGCATAACCTAGCTTTCCTCACTGCTTCATCCATAGTTTTTGGGTTATCAAACTCGATCTTCTCTTTGTACACAGTAGGCAAACAGTTCAAAAACCTTTTCACCTTTGCCTTCTCTTCCCGAATGTAAGGGACATATCTCAACAGATTTGTAAACTTGGTGACAAACTCATCGATAGTGAGCTGTCCCAGTCTAAGTTCATGGAATTCCTTTGCTTTATCATCATAATAACGTTCGTTCAAATAGAAATTTTTAAACTTGACTTGGAAATCTTCCCAAGTCACTATTTTTTAATCAATGGCATCGTTCATTTACGTCTCCTCCCACCACAAGGTAGCCTTACCTTGTAGCTGGTAGATAGCTAATCTAGCCTTCAGATTGCTTTCATATTCATAGACCTAGAAATACTTAATCATGCTAAAAAACTAAGCTTCAACATCTTCCTCCTTCTCCCCATCATAGGAGGGAGGTTTGATCTTTCGGAATTCCCCCTGTAATTCCTTTTTCTGCTTATACTGATGCCTAGTAGCATCATCGTCCTAAGAATCATTAGAGAACTTGCCCTTCTTCCTCTTTCTAGAACCTTCATCTTCTTGGCTGTTCCGCGAAGTTACCTATCTGATGAGCTTTTCCTGCCCCTCACTCGCTAATGATAGTCTGTCATTCTGGCTTCTTAGCTCAGCCATCTCTCGTTGCAAACTGTGCAACATAGCCATCACTGGAGCATTGGGATCTGGTGTATTATCTTCATCACACAGATCAACATAAATTTCGTCACTTCCAGCCATTTGACTTTTTATTTCTCATTACCACTGTACAGTAAACAACACATATCAATAACAATTTTTTTATTTTTTTTTCAACAAGAGAGAATTTATACAGTGAGCACACAACAACAGTGAGCACAACAACAACAGCCTAGTTTTATGTAACTTGAATTTGATACCATTTGTCACATTTCCACATTCCAATTTTTTTTTTTCTATTTAAAGAATTAAGAATATACAAATCCATATGAATTACCACTTTGTTCTTCCTAACTTAACGTTCCTCAAACCCCTTTGGCCAAGCTATAAATATATCCATAGCTACCTAGCCATATCAATTACCAAGCAAACACTATACTTCACTTACTCACTTTAACAACATAACGATGTGACCATATAGTTTTTGTTATTAATCTCTCCTTTTTCCACTCGTATGTCAACACTACGTACATACTATAATGTTGAAGTCGAAGATCTTTGGATTGGTTGTCCTGGCACTAAGGCTATTCACTGTCCGATATAATATTATGGTTAATATTTTTATACTTGGTAACTCATATCATGAACTTATGTCTAATGTCGTTCCTTTACCATACTTTAACTTCTCATTCGGCCCTAATCGTTAGCTCAACGATAAGAAGTTCAACGTAATTCTCGAATGTTTATTGTGTACCAGGCTAGGTCCACACGATACGTATAACATTAATGCACTAGAGAATACTCTAATCTCGAGCCTCCCACTAGAGCTTGGTTTAATTCTGTGCAAGACGTCTGTATGCCTTGAGATGAATTTTCTTATCTGTTTTTGTACTCCGTCATACGATCGGATTTAGGGTTTCTGACCCCGGGATTTTTTTCGTCGATCCTTGTGATATTTACCCGATGAATGACAAGTGTAGCGTTGATATGTTTAGGGTTCTCCTCCTACGTTTTCTATCAAACCTCTTTTGAATCACTGGTTCATCTTTCTCTGAAGTCTTCTCCCTTCTCGGCATCTTTGCAAGAGGCTTGTGCAACCAAAGTTCAGCATTTTCTATCTGGACGCAACGCGTCTCCCATAACCAGGTAACTCTGTGGTTCTTCCTCACACATTTTCGTTGTTATTTCCTAATTTTGAATTTGGTTCCAGCGTCGAAATCCCCTGAGCGTTCTCTTCCTATCTCACAGATGCAGACGAGGGTCGTTCTCGATAGAAAGGGCGTAGAGAATTTCATTTTAATACCACCGCCATGCCTTGGTAATTTTTCTATCTTTATTCTCAACAATTTATGTAGTTTTAAGTTATAGCTATCATTGCATAGTTCGATTTCCTCCTCTAACTCTTAACCAGAAGGTGTTTCTTCGTTTCTAGCCACCGAGTTTAACTGAATTTTCATTTTGTCTCAGGTATAACAATTTCGTTGGTTTGGTCTTCTCGGCATCACAACCCTGAATGGTAACTGAATGGTAAACCATTTCACCATAAGCCAGAATTTGACGCTGATATTTCTTTACTGAATTTATAAATAAGTTCTGCCTTGAGGCTTCTCTGTCACTAATTTAATTTGTAATTAATTCGGTTGCAGGTAATGTAGTTCATCCATCATCTTGTCATGAGCTTTGGTTTATAGCCCTATTTTGTATTTCCCTACTAATTCAGGGTTACGTTCTTTGTTTCAGGTTGGTAGACGTTGCTCTAACTTTGTCGACTCTAAAGATATAATGTTACTTGAAATTGTATGTTATAGTTATGAAGGCTAGCCCGCTTGGCTATTCTAGATTATTATGTAACAATGAATTAGTTTAAATTTCTCATCCTTCATAATAGATTTTTGACTCAAACTGCATAGGCTTGGATTTTGTTCATGACCCCATGTCGACGGGGTGCTCCAGCTCTTTCTATTCTCTGCTATTTTATTTGGTACATTGGTGTTGGTTTAAATATTTTGTTAACTCACAGCTCGATATACATCATCATAACCAATTTTATACATATACATATATGTATATATGCCTCTATACTGAGTCGGTTTCTATATGTATATATGCCTCTATACAGTTCAGTATTCCGCATATAATTTAGTAAGTGAAATTATGTTGAAATTGTCGAGTTTGACCGATAAACAGAATAGGGTAGTTTTAATACAATTTTTGTTTTCACTGAGATCTCTCTATCTCATTTCCAATTAAATCATGCACCCTAAGGTTTTGCAATAATTATAAAAATTACAATTATGTCAAGTAATATGTCTGCATTCTCCGAGTTGACTATAAAATTTCTGGTCCATGAGTAGATCATTAGTACTCACCTACGAAATTTTTAATTCTATTTCTAATACACCTTATAAGGACTATCTTATGTTTACATGTCAGTTCATAAAATGAGGAAATGTTATGTATAAGAATAGACTGCTGTACTGGTTATGAATGCGTCTAGCATCTTACTTCTTGTCGTTTGTTATCCTTTAATTTTAAAAAATAAATTTGCAGACTTTGGAAATATATATGTGTAAATGCATATATCTGTTTAAAGCTATATAATCTGCCTTCAAGCCTACTCATAGTCACTGAAAAGGGTTATTTACATGGTTTGTACCCTGAAAGCAATATTATACTTACACAGATTTAATTTTTCTAAAAGCAATGGTGTAATAGATTCAATGACTCCAACTACTAGTAAGCACTTCTAACTAGCATTTCTTTAGGCTTTGCTAGTGGATCTATGTTTTTCCAAGTAACTTCTGAACTCTGTCTAAAGTTTATCATAAATTCTGTTTTGTATTTTACTATTGGTTATGTATGCTAAATCTGCTATAACCAGAAGATAGCATTAATATCATGATTCCGGTTTATTCCATACACAAAATTCTTCCAGTTTCAATTTATAATGCAAATACCCCAACTCCTTTCTGGAGCCTGGTATTAAAATTTCATTGAAATATATCTACGTCCATAAGAGTAGAAATTACCACCATCCTCAGTGATTAATAAAGGAGATTAGTTTTTTTTTTTTTTTTCTGAAGCAGATTAAAGTTACACTTTAATTACTCCAGGGAAACATTTACACTCTCTCCAGATTTAAACCACCTCATGGTTTAGAGATTCTGGTTGACAGTGTCCCATAGATTTGTTCCTACTACCATACAGAAATTAGGAGAACTATTTCTTCTATTCAACTCTATTAAAAGTAAGGAAATTTATTATACATCAATATAACTCAACATAATTAACATAGTACTTTTCACTACTGTCCAACAATATCATATTTAAATTACTCAAAAAAATAGTGTGCATACCACTTCTGCAATTTGAACAACCTCCCAACATTAGAGCTCTTCAATCCTCAAGAACTCACCCCCGAGATGAGATCATCTCCTAGAACAAACCAACCCCCAATCTGTTCAGGAATGACTTCTTTAAGCTTTTGCTCCCCAAAGCCCGTTTCCAATTCTACGTCTAGAATTACAGGATGCTTTTCTTCCTGTTTTCCTAGGCTTCCCTTATTTAGGTACTTTTAAAGCTACTTTCTATTTTTCCCATCTTTTTACCTCTTCCCAACTAGTCTCCACCTCATTGGGGAAACTAGATTTTTCGTCAAAAATCTAATTTAGAAATAAATTCTTTGAAGGATTTTTGAAAGATTTTTGGGGAAATCTTAACCTCTTTCCATACCTCATGGAATTGGCAAGTGATCTCATAATTCTCATTTGGTCAATATGCATAGAATCATTTTATTTATTTTTCAAAATTAAATAGTTAAATACATCCAAAAAGTACTTATCCATAGGGGTTCAGCCCCTTTTGGATCTAAAGTTCAAATGTCTAATGTGAAAGAGACATAAAAATAGGGGTGTTACATATTCCCCTCTGAAAGTAAACACCGTCCTCGGTGTTGATTATTAACTACTAGAGTTCATTTTTCAAACAAATATGGATATTTCTCCATCATCTCAGCTTCTCTTTCCCAGGTAGCTTCTTTAGCAATAAATTGCTTCCACTACACCTTTACTCTTACTATTGTTCGATTCCTTAATTCAATTTCTTCCCGCTCCAATATTTGAAGCGGCTCTGGAAGGAACTCCCCTTCCGGTTCCACCTGTATCACATTCCAATCAACAATGTGAGAAGCATCATGTATATATATTTTTAATAATGAAACATGAAACACATCACGAACTTTAACGTGGGGCGGTAAGGCCAGTTTGTAAGCCACCGGTCCCACCCTTTCTAACACCTCAAAAGGGCCACAATATGTAGGAGCCAATTATGCACAACTTCCAGCATAAATTGTGCTCTTTTTGGGTTTAATACGCAAATACACATACTCCCCCACTTTGAATTCTTGATGTACCCTCTTGCTATCAGCATAGGTTTTCTGTCGATCCTTTGCTGTCTTGATGTTTCTTTGTATTTGTTTAACAATTCTTTCCATATCTTATAAAGAATCTGGTCCCAACATTAGCTTATCCTCAGGTTGACTCCAACTCAAAGGACTATGACACTTCCTTCCATAAAGTGCTTCGAAGGGACTCATTCTGATGGAGGATTGATAGCTGTTATTGTAGGCAAACTCCGCTAAATGCAAGTAGTCTTCCCATTTTGATGGCCTGTACATCACATACATTCTCAACATATCCTCCAAAATCTGATTTGTCCTCTGTGTCTGACCGTCTATCTGAGGGTGATAGGCAGTGCTAAAATTTAGCTTAGTGCCCATGCCCCCAAATAGCCCTTTCCAAAACACTACTGTGAATTTAACATCTCTATCTGAAACAATCATCTTTGGGACCCCATGTAATCTTACTATCTCCTTTAGGAACACATCTGCTACTTGGGCGGTCCCAAAAGTAGATTTTACAGGTATAAAGTGTGCAAAATTTGTTAAAGTGTCTACTACTACCATAACTGAATCATGTTGGTACTTGGTTCTGGGTAACCCTGTTATGAAATCTACATAAACGGTATCCCATTTGCATTCTGCAACTGGCAAGGGATTTAATAGACCAGCTGGGTGTTGATGTTCTACTTTGACTAGTTGGCATTCCATGAACTTAGCGAAATATTCTACTACATCCTTTTTCATTCCTTGCCAAAACAATTTATTTTTCAAGGCTGTAAGCATTTTCTGATATCCCGGATGTCCTGCATATGAATGTTTATGGTATTCATCTAAGATATCTCTTTTCAAAGACTCTACATTGGGGATATAGAATATGTTTTTATAGCAAATCAGCCCTCTCTGGCTTTGGGTATATTCAACCATTTCCTTCTTTAGTATTTTTATCTATAGATTCTCATAATTTGGATCCTGGTATGTTACCTTTTTCACCAGTTCTTCTAAATCAAAATTAGCACTTCTTCCAATGCTATTTATGTGTTGGCAATCATTTCTGCTCAATGCATCAGCAATTTTGTTTTCTTTCCCTCTGATATGTTTTATGTCCATATCAAATTCACTCAAAAAAGACAGCCATCTGGCTTGTCAATCATTCAATTCAGTCTGGGAAAAGAAATATTTAAGACTAATATGATCAATCATCAATGTAAATTTCTTTCCAAGAATATAGTGTCGCCACATCTTCAAGGCATGGATTACAGCAGCCAACTCCAAATCATATGCGCTATAGTTCTGTTCATGTGTCTTAAGTTTCCTAGATTCATATGCAATAACAAAATTTTCTTGCAACAGTACTCCTCCGAGCCCTTCTCTACAGGCATCGGTACACACCACAAATTCCTTATCAGGATCTGCAATATTTAGTATAGGGGCTGTAGTGAGTTTCAATTTTAATTGTTCAAAACTGTTTTGACATTTTTCAGTGCACTCAAATTTGACACCTTTTCTTTGTAGTGAAGTTATGGGATATGCTATTGCAGAAAATCTTTCCACAAATATGCGATAATAACCTGCAATCCCCATAAACGATCTCACTTCTGAAACATCAGTTGGCACTGACCATTCTCTAGCAGCCTTTATATTTTCAGGTTCAATAGCCAACCCTTGTTCAGAAATAATATGTCCCAAGTATTGGATCTTGTCCTTATAAAATTCACATTTACTGAACTTGGCATACAATTGGTTTTCTTTCAAAGTTTGCAACACTATCCTCAAGTCCTCTTTATGCTCCTCCTCTCTTTTTGAGTAAACTAAAATATCGTCTATGAACACTAATACAAATTTATCCAAGTACTTATTTAAAACACTATTCATTAAGCACATAAAGGTGGCAGGGGCATTTGTCAAACCGAAAGGTAGGACTACAAATTCGTAGTGACCATACCTGGTTCGAAAAACTATTTTACTAATGTCTTCCTTCTTAATTTTGAGGTGGTGATAACCAGTCCTTAGATCAATCTCAGAAAATACTAAAGCTACTCTTACCTGATCTAAAAGATCATCAATTCGAGGTAAAGGGTATCTGTTTTTAATTGTCAACTTATTCAGCTGACGATAATCAGTGCACATTCTAAAGGTTCCATCCTTCTTTTTCACAAACATCACCGGTGCTCCCCAAGGAAACACACTTGGTCTGATATAACCCTTATCCAACAATTCTTGCAATTGCATTTTCAGCTCCATGAGTTTAGGGGAACTCATTCGATAAGGGGCACGGGAAACAGGTGTTGCTCTAGGCACTGAATCGATTGAAAAGTCAATCTCTCTTTTGGGGGGAAGATGAGGAATCTCATCTGGAAAAAATTCCTTAAACTCTCTTACTACTAGTAGAGTATCCAGTACGTGTTCTTCAGGTTTCTGTTCTAATTCTTCGACATGTACCGCATACACTTGATATCCTTTCCTAGCTATTCTTTTCAGTGGTAGTGCTGATATTTGTCTTACAAAGATGGGTTTTTGTTTTCCCTTAAGAATAAAAGGTTTCCCTTCTTCATCTATGCAATGCAGAGTTTTATCCTAACAGTTCATCATAGCCTTTCTGTTTTCTAACCAGTCCATTCTTATCAACAAATCATATGAGCCTAAGGGAAGAATGTTTAAATTTAGTTATGTCTGAAAATCATTTAAATTTATGGCTGTTTGAGGGAACTTATGGGTTACTTTCCTCTTGGTGCTAGTGGCTAACTGGACCAACCAAGATTGGGGAAATTTTTCAGTCTTGAGATTGCATTTTTCAACAATGTGTGGACTAATGTAACTCAAAGAAGCACTCGTATTAATTAAAACTGTAATAGATTGGTTAGCGATCTTACCTTCCATCTCCACCATGGTAGCTTGGTGTTCTGCTTGTCGATTCTCCAATGTTGTGCTGATAGTGGGTATATTTCTTGCTATATCATTTACTGTGGTAGCTTCTCGACCCCTCATAATCATCTGAATGTTTCGGTGGGGACAATCCCTCAACACATGAGGTTCTCCACAACCCCGACATTTCAAAGGCTCCCTCATTTTAACTGTGCCTTCCTCCTTATTTTATCCATCTATTTCTTTGGAACCAACTTGAGATTGAGCATTCTGGCTTTCTTTTGGTTTATTCAACTTTTTCCGCTGATGATCCCTACCAAAATTCTTCAAGTAAGCTGGTTTCTATTTCTTTCCTTTGATTTCACCTTTGTTTATCCAGCCTTTACCATGCTCACCCTTTCCTTTAAACTTTTGGTAGCATAACCTAGCTTTCCTCACTGCTTCGTCCATATTTTTTGGGTTATCAAACTCGATATTCTCTTTGTACACAGCAGGCAAACAATTCAAAAACCTTTGCACCTTTGCCTTCTCTTCCCGAATGTAAGGGACATATCTCAACAGATTTGTAAACTTGGTGACAAACTCATTAATAGTGAGCTGTCCCAGTCTAAGTTCATGGAATTCCTTTGTTTTATCATCATAATAATGTTCGTTCAAATAGCGGTTTTTAAACTTGACTTGGAAATCTTCCCAAGTCACTGTTTTTTCATCAATGGCATGGATCATTTTCGTCTCCTCCCACCAAAATGTAGCCTTACCTTGTAGCTGGTAGATAGCTAATCTAGCCTTCAGATTTCTTTCATATTCATAGACCTAGAAATACTTAATCATGTTCAAATATAAAGCTTCAACATCTTCCTCCTTCTCCCCATCATAGAAGGGAGGTTTCATCTTTCGGAATTCCCCCAGTAATTCCTTTTTCTGCTTATACTGATGCCTAGTAGCATCATCGTCCTCAGAATCATCAGAGAACTTTCCCTTCTTCCTCTTTCCGGAAGCTTCATCTTCTTGGCTGTTCCGCGAAGTTAACTCTCTGATGAGCTCTTCCTACTCCTCATTGGCTAATGATAGTCTGTCATTCTGGATTCTTAGCTCAGCCATATCTCGTTGCAAACTGTGCAACATAGCCATCACCGGAGCATTGGGATCTGGTGTATTATCTTCATCACGCAGATCAACATAAATTTTCTTCACTTCTAGCCATTTGAATTTTTATTTTTCAGCACCACTTTACAATAAACAACACATCTCATTAAATTTTTTTATTTTTTTTTTCAACAAGAAATAATTTATACAGTGAGCACACAAAAACAATGAGCACAACAACAACAACCCAATTTTATGTAACCTGAATTTGATACCATTTGTCACATCTCCACATTCCAAATATTTTTTTTTCTATTTAAAGAATTAAGCATATACAAATCAATATGAATTACCACTTTATTCTTCCTAACTTAATGTTCCTCTAACCCCTTTGGCCAAGATATAATTATATCCATAGCTACCTAGCCATATAAATTAATAAGAAAAAACTATACTTCACTTACTCACTTTAACAACATAACGATGAGCCATATAGTTTTTATTATTAATCTCTCCCTTTTCCACTTGTATGTCAACACTACGTACATACTATAATGTTGAAGTTGAAGATCTTTGGATTGGTTTTCCTGGCGTTAAGGCCATTCACCGTCTGATATAATATTATGGTTAATATTTTTGGACTTGGTAACTCATATCATGAATGTACATCTAACGTCGTTCCTTTACCATACTTTAACTTCTCGTTTGGCCTTAATCGTTAGCTCAACGATACAAAGTTCAACGTAATTCTTGAATGTTTTTGTGTATCAGGCTAGGTCCACACGATAGGTATAACATTAATGGACTGGAGAATACTCTGATCTCGAGCCTCCCAATAGAGCTTGGTTTAATTCTGTGCAAGATGTTCATATGCCTTGAGACAACTTTGCTTATATGTTTGTGTAATCCGTCATACGATCGGATTGAGGGTTTCTGACCCCGTGATTTCCGTCGTCGATCCTTGTGATATTTTCCCGATGAATGAAAAGTGTAGCATTAAGATGTTTAGGGTTCTCCTCCTACGTTTTCTATTAAAACTCTTTTGAATCACTGGTTCATCTTTCTCTGAAGTCTTCTCCCTTCTCGGCATCATTGCAAGAGGCTTGTGCAACCGAAGTTCAACGTTTTCTATCTAGACGCAACACGTCTCCCATAACCAAGTAACTCTGTGGTTCTTCTTCACACATTTTTGTTGTTATTTCTTAATTTTGAATTTGGTTCCAGCGTTGAAATGCCCTGAGTGTTCTCACCCTATCTCACAGATGCAGACGAGGGTCGTTGTGGATAGAAAGGGCATAGAGAATTTCATTTTAATACCACCGCCATGCCTTGGTAATTTTTTTATTTTCATTCTTAACTATTTATGTAGTTTTAAGTTATATCTATCGTTTCATAGTTCGATTTCCCTACTGATTTAGGGTTACGTTCTTCGTTTCAGGTTGGTAAACGTTGCTCTACCTTTGTCGACTCTGAAGATATAATGTTACTTGAAATTGTCTGCTATAGTTATGAAGGCTAGCCCACTTGGCTATTCTAGATTATTGTGTAACGATGACTTAGTTTAACTTTCTCGTCCTTCATAATAGAGTTTCGACTAAAACTGCATAGTCTTGGATTTTTTTCATGATCCCATGTCGATGGGGTGCTCCAGCTCTTTCTATTATCTGCTATTTTATTTGGTACATTGGTGTTGCTTTAAATATTTTTTTAACCCACAGCTGGATATACATTATCATAACCAATTTTATACATATACATATATGTATATATTCCTCTATACTAAGTCAATTTCTATTTCGTGCATGCACAACCCTAGGTTTGATGTACTTGATTTATGTTACTTTCAACCATGATTACAGTTCAATATATCACATATAATTTAGTAAGTGAATTTATGTTGAAATTGTCGAGTTTGTCCGATAAATATAATAGGATAATTTTAATACAATTTTTGTTTTCATTGAGATCTCTCTATCTCATTTCCAATTAAATCATGCACCCTGAGGTTTCAGAATAATTATAAAAATTACAATTATGTCAAGTAATATGTCCGCATTCTCCAACTTGACTATAAAATTTCTGGTCCATGAGTAGATCATTAGTACTCACCTACGAAAGTTTTAATTCTGCTTCTAATACACTGTTAGGTCCCTATATTACTAGTATAGTCCGTTACTGTTGTTAGTGTAACCCCCTTATTTTTATTATTGTACCCTTGTAACCCCCATTTTGTTATTATTGTACCCTTAAATTATTATTGTTAGGTCGGCTAGGATTACATTATGGCCCCATGGACTCCTATATATAGAAAGGAGGTTTTGTAAATTGTATCATCCAATAATTTTTCATTTATGTAATGTATTGGAGGTTTCCCCCTAGAAGTGGCTCATTTCTAAGGCGTTTATATCTCTTTTCTTCTCTTTTTGGAGCTGGTTACACAACATTTGGTATCAAAGCTTTGGATTCTAGGGTTTCGCTGCTCCAAACAGATCATCGTGGTATTTTCGCTATAAAATTTTTTTTTACGAAGTTTCAGAAGCTGAAATTTTCAGGGTGTGAAGCCAAAATATTTAGGAAGCTTGTATAAAAATTTCAGAGTTTGGTTCGCAATATTTTTGGAGATATGATCTGTGGAAGTCAGGTCTTTTTTCAGGCTCCTAAACAGGTCATCGTGGAATTTTCGCTATAATTTTTTTTCTACGAAGGTTCAGAATCTGAAATTCATATGGTGTGAAGCTGAAATCGTGAGGAAATTCTTCAAAACATTTCAGACCTTGGTTCGCCATATTTGTGCAGATATGATCTGTGGAAGGTAGTGCTTTTTCAGGCTCCTGAATTTCATCTCAAAGAGGTGATCGTGGGAAAAGTTCAATAACTCTCTCTCTAGGGATTGGATTGGAATGCCGTAAAAATTGGTTGCAAGTACACAGCCTGTAGTTTCTTGGCTATCAACTTCAGAGACAAAGGACAAAACAATGACACATGGCAAGTCGTACAAGTTCGCTCTACTGAACCAGTCCAGAATTAGGTCATTGTGGGAGATTGGACACAACTTTGTCTTGGGGAATCCAAATCAGGTCACACTTGTGGAATTTGAAAGAAGATTTAGAGGGATACTACAGGGATGAATTTCAGATATCGAAGATTTTGAATTACAGAGATAATCCAATTTCAATATCGAGCTCCTCAAAAGCAAGAAAAAGGTGTGTATTTTTTTTTTCCGAATTGCATAAGTCTTGTTTGAAGAATAAATTTGATTTGATTCCAAGGGAATATCAGTATTGGGTTCTAAAATATGCCTCGTAAAAATAATTCAAAACCCATTAAGCCTTCAGAAGGGTCTACTATGACTCATCAAGATGAATAATTGCAACATGATCTATCAAAATTACAACAGCAATTGCAACAAATTTCACTCTCGCAAAGAGAAAAAAAAATGAAATGGAAGTTTTGAAGAAAGGCATGGAAGAGAAGATGGATGGCGTGGAAGCTAAGATGGATGGCATGGAAGCTGGCATGGGAGCTAAGATGGAAAGCATGAAGAATGATCTAAAAATAGACATCGAAGGTTTGACAAAGTTGATACAAGAAAGGTTTCCTAATGGTGAAAATATAGTAGAAGAACCTCATGATGAGAACAAAATCAATGTTAATTGTGATTTGATAAACTTTAATGTTGGCGGGAAGAACCACCATATTCCAAAAATGGATATGAGGAAGTTTGATGGAAAGGATCCTGTAACATGGATACTACAGATGGAGCAATATTTTGATCTCCATAATGTGCAAAACACACAAAAGGTACGCATTGCGACTTTACATTTAGAACAAAATACATTTGTATGGTATTGATGGCTTTGCTCCCATAAAAAAATTGGCACTTGGTCAATTCTTACGGAAGAAATGATAGCACATTATGAGGATACAAAGAGCAACACCTTCTTTAGCCAATTGATAAATCTCAAACAAAAGGGTTTAGTGGGGCAACACATTGAGGAATTCGAAAAATTGAATATAAGGGTAACTGATATTCCAGAGGAACACAGGATTGATCTCTTCATAGGCACTTTAAGGGATAACATACAACATGAAGTTCGCGTTCTGGAACCTGATTCGTTAGAAAAGGCATTCAGGTTGGCAAGAAAATTTGAATGTAAAATTATGGCGACAAGGAAGCCTACCACTCAATTCTATAAAGAAGGAAGTGTTGCTACGCCTAGATTTCCACAACCTACAAGGTTAACACCACAAAAATTGGAAGAAAAAAGAGCAAAAGGGCTTTGCTACAGTTGTGATAGCAAATACACTAAAGGTCATAAGTGTGCTGAGAATAAATTATTCTACATATATTGTGAAGAGGAAGAAGAAAATGAACAAGAAGAGGATATACACCTGGAACCAACGCTAGAAGAGGAAGAAGTGAATCCGACCATATCGTGTAATGCACTGGCAGGAATTACCACTCCTCAAACTCTCAAGATACAAGGACAAATCAAGAGGAAAAAGGTAATAGTGTTGATTGATTCAGGTAGCACCCATAATTTTATTCATTGTAAGGTAGCCAAGGAATTAAATTGTTTCCTATACCCAGCACCAGAATGTCAAGTGATGGTTGCAAATGGAGGAACTATAAATTGCTCTGGAAAATGCCATAATATCAAGCTAACCATGGGGGAATATGTATTGACTAGTCCATTGCTTTCCATTCCTATGGGAGGTGTTGATGTTGTACTAGGAGTACAATGGTTACAATCTTTGGGGATGGTAGCTTTTAATTTTCAAGAACTTTTCTTGAAATTTTTTTCAGAAGGAAAGGAAGTCGAATTACCGGGTATTGAAGGGAAGCCGGGAAGGAAAATAAGCTCTAATGTCATGACAAAGCTTCTAAAGAAAGAACAACAAGGCGTAATTGCACAATTATGCTCACTAGAAGTTTCGACATAAAAATCATCTATTTCTGCAGATCTCCAACAAGTCTTGGACAATCATTCCAAGGTGTTTGAAACTCCCAAAGGACTCCCACCTATTCGTGATCATGATCATGCTATTCATTTGATTCCAGGAAGTGTTCCTCCAAACATCAGGCCTTATAGATATCCTTATGTCCAAAAGAGCGAAATTGAACGTATGATTGCAGTAATGTTAGAGGCAGGTATAATTCAACCTAGTCAAAGTTCTTTCTCTGCTCCTGTAGTATTGGTACACAAGAAGGATGGATCATGGCGCATGTGTCTGGATTATAGGGAGCTCAATAAGTTCACCATTAAAGATAAATTTCCCATTCCTGTGATTGATGAATTATTGGATGAATTACATGGAGAAATTTATTTTACCAAGTTGGATCTTCGTTCAGGATATCATCAAATTAGAATGAAGACTGAAGATATTCTAAAAACAACATTTCGAACTCATGAGGGTCATTATGAATTTTTGGTCATGCCTTTTGGCCTTACCAATGCACCTTCTACATTTCAAGGGTCGATGAATTCCATTTTCAAACCCTTCCTTAGAAAATTTGTGCTAGTATTTTTTGATGATATACTAATCTACAACAGGTCTTGGAAGGATCATGTTCAACATGTTGACAGGGTGCTCAAACTATTGAAGGAGAAACAATTATATGCAAAAACATCCAAATGTTTCTTTGGAGTACAAGAGGTGGAATATCTGGGTCATATTGTATCTCACGAGGGTGTTAAGGTAGACCCTAACAAAATTAAAGCCATTAAGGAATAGAAAGTCCCCACAACCATAAAGCAGTTGCGAGGATTTCTCAGGTTAACAGGGTATTATCGCAAGTTTGTTAAGAATTATGGGAGAATAGCAGCACCTCTAACAACATTATTGAAGAAAGATGCATTTTCATGGACTCCTGAAGCAACTAAGGCCTTTGAACATCTTAAAGGGGCAATGTGCCTAGCACCGGTCTTAGCTACGCCAGACTTCACAAAAACCTTTATTGTGGAATGTGATGCCTCAGGAAATGGAATTGGTGCAGTTTTAATGCACGAAGGAAGACCCATTGCTTTTGAAAGTCGTCCAATCAAAGGAAAGTATTTACAGAAACCTATTTATGAGAAGGAAATGTTAGCAATACTGCATGCACTAAAGAAATGGCGAACTTACCTAATGGGGAGACACTTCAAGGTAAAAACTGATCATGATAGTCTTAAACACTTTTTGGAACAAAGACTATCTTCAGAAGAGCAGCAAAAATGGGTCACAAAGATGTTGGGTTATGACTTTGAAATAATCTACACAAAAGGAAAGCTTAATGTTGTTGCAGATGCACTCTCAAGAAAGAATGAAGAGGTGGAAGCATTGCTTTGTGCCATTTCTATTATCCAACCAGATTGGATAACTGAAGCAAGAGATGAATGGAAGAAGGACAAAGATGTATGGACACTCATTCAAAAGTTGCAGCAAGATCCTAGTACATTTGATACATTAAGTTGGAAAAATGATTCCTTATGGTACAAAGATCGCTTATATCTTTGTAATAATTCCCAAATAAAACAAAATATTCTTCTGGAATTGCACACTTCTCCTTTAGGAGGACACTCATGATTTTTAAAAACTTACCATAGGGTGAAGAAAGACTTTTTTTGGGATGGCCTTAAATCTGACATTCAAAAGTTTGTGGCTGAATGTTTGGTTTTCCAGCAGAATAAAGTGGAAACAATTAAGACCCTGGGACTTCTACAACCTTTATCCATTCCAAGTCAACGTTGGGAGGAGATTTCAATGGATTTTATCACACATTTACCTAATTCCGAAGGAAAGAGTGTCATCATGGTGGTAGTTGATAGACTTACCAAGTATGCACACTTTTGTGCATTATCTCATCCATTTGAAGCAAGTACAGTTGCTACTACATTTATGGACAGAATTCAAAAGCTACATGGAAGCCCAAGGGTTATTGTGAGCGACAGAGATCCCATTTTTACTGGAAATTTTTGGACAAAGTTATTTTCTTGTTTGGGTACTCAATTAGCTCATAGCTCATCTTATCATCCTCAATCTGATGGTCAAACTGAGATAGTAAATAAATGCTTGGAAGGATATCTTCGTTGTTTTGTATCTGATAAACAAACACAATGGGTCAAGTGGTTACCTCTTGCTGAATGGTGGTATAACACTTCCTTCCATACTGCAGCAAAAATGACCCCATTTATGGCACTTTATCGATATCATCCACCATCCATCACATCATCTTTAAGGGAAAATTCGAAGGTTCAAGCAGTGGAAGATCACATCGAGCATCAGCAAGAAGTTCTCCAACTCTTAAAGGATCACTTGAATTTGGCACAAAATCGAATGAAACAACAGGCAGATCAACATCGCAGCGAGAGAAGTTTTAATGTAGGAGATTGGGTATTTTTACGGCTACAACCATACAAAAAAATGTCCCTCAAGCAAGCTAAGAAGGATAATAAATTATCGCCAAAGTACTATGGTCCTTAAAAGGTGTTGCAAAAGATTGGTACTATGGCATACAAATTGGAGCTTCCTGCTTCTTCACGAGTGCATCCAATTTTCCATGTTTCATGCTTAAAGAAGGTTATAGGTGAAAATATTCCAGTTCAAACAATATTTCCAGAACTCGATGAGGAAGGAAAAATCATATTGGAACCTGAAGCGGTCATGGAAACAAGAACTTGACAACTACGGAATCGATCAATTTCAGAGTATCTCATCAAGTGGAAGAACTTACCCACTGAAGATTCTACATGGGAGGATGAGAATTTTATACAGAAGCACCCAGAGCTACTCAAGCGTTGAGGACAACACTTTTTTGGAGAGGGGCATGTTAGGTCCCTATATTACTAGTATAGTCCCTTATTGTTGTTAGTGTAACCCCCTTATTGTTATTATTGTACCCTTGTAACCCCCATTTTATTATTATTGTGCCCTTAAATTATTATTGTTAGGTCGGCTAGGATTACATTGTGGCCTACTAGGATTACATTATGGCCCCATGGACTCCTATATATAGAAATGAGGTTTTGTAAATTGTATCATCCAAGAATTGTTCATTTATGTAATGTATTGGAGGTTGCCCCCTCGAAGTGGCTCATTTCTAAGGCGTTTATATCTCTTTTCTTCTCTGAGTTGACTATAAAATTTCTGGTCCATGAGTAGATCATTAGTACTCACCTATGAAAGTTTTAATTCTGTTTCTAATACACCTTATAAGGACTATCTTCTATTTACATGTCAGTTCATAAAATGAGGAAATGTTATTTATAAGAATAGACTACTGTACTGGTTATGAATCCGTCTAGCATCTTACTTCCTCTCGTTTGTTATCCTTTAATTTTAAAAATTAAATTTACAAACTTTGGAAATATATATGTGTAAATGCATGTATCTCTTTAAATCTATATAATCTGCCTTCAGGCCTACTCATAGTCACTGAAAAGGGTTATTTACATGGTTTGTACCCTGAGATAAATATTACACTTACACATATTTTTTTTTTCTAAAAGCAATGGTGTAATATATTCAATGATTCCAACTGCTAGTAAGCACATCTAACCAACATTTCTTTAAGCTTTGCTAGTGGATCTTTGTTTTTCCAAGTAACTTCTAAACTCTGTCTACAGTTTATCATAAATTCTGTTTTGTATTTTACTATTAGTTATGTACACTGAATCTGTTATAACCAGAAGATAGCATTAATATCATGATTCCGGTTTATTCCATACACAAAATTCTTCCAGGTTCAATTTATAGTGCAAATACCCCAACTCCTTTCTGGAGCTTGGTATTAAGACTTCATTGACATATATCTACGTCCATAAGAGTAGAAATTACCACCATCCTCAGTTATTAATACAAGAGATTAGTTTATTTATTTATTTAGTTTTTTTTTTTTTGAAGCAGATTAAAGTTACACTTCAATTACTCCAGGGAAACATTTACACTCTCTCCAGATTTAAACCAACTCATGGTTTAGAGATTTTGGTTGACAGCATCCCATGGATTTGTTCCTACTACCATACAGAAATTAAGAGAACTATTTCTTCTATTCAACTCTGTTAAAAGTAAGGAAATTTATTATACATCAATATAACTCAACATAATTAACATAATACTTTTCACTACTGTCCAACAATATCATATATAAATTACTCAGCAAAATAGTGTGCATACCACTTCTACAATTTGACCAACCTCCCAAAATTAGAGTTCTTTTGTCCTCAAAAACTCACCCCCGAGCTGAGATCATCTCCAAGAACAGACCAACCCCCAATCTGTTCAGGAATGGCTTATTTAAGCTTTTGCTCCCCAAAGCCTGTTTCTAATTCTGCGTCCAGAATTACAGGATGCTTTTCTTCCTGTTTGCCTAGGATTCCCTTATTTAGGGACTTTTAAAGCTGCTTTGTGCTTTTCCCAGCTTTTTACCTCTTCCCAAATACTCTCCACCTCATTGGGGAAACTAGATTTTTCCTCAAAAATCTAATTTAGAAATAAATTCTTTCAAGGATTTTTGAAATATTTTTGGGGAAATCTTAACCTCTTTCCATACCTCATGGAATTGGCAAGTGATCTCATAATTCTCATTTGGTCAATATGCACAGAATCATTTTATTTATTTTTCAAAATTAAATACTTAAATACATCCACAAAGTACTTATCCATTGGGGTCCACCCCCTTTTGTATCTAAAGTTCAAATGTCTAATGTGAAAGAGATAAAAATGGGGGTGTTACATATTCCCCCTCTGAAAGTAAACACCGTCCTTGGTGTTGATTATTAACTACTAGAGTTAATTTTTCAAACAAATATGGATATTTTTCCATCATCTCAACTTCTCTCTCCCAGGTAGCTTCTTCGGCAGTAAATTGCTTCCACTACACCTTTACTCTTACTACTGTTCGATTCCTTAATTCAATTTCTTCCCGCTCCAATATTTGAAGCGGCTCTGGAAGGAAATCCCCTTTTGGTTCCACCTATATCACATTCCAATCAAAAATGTGAGAAGCATCATGTGTATATCTTTTTAATAATGAAACATGAAACACATCATGAACTTTAACGTGGGGCGGTAAGGCTAGTTTGTAAGCCACCAGTCCCACCCTTTCTAACACCTCAAAAGGGCCACAATATCTAGGAGCCAATTTTGCACAACTTCCAGCATAAAGTGTGCTCTTTTTGGGTTTAATACGCAAATACACATGCTCCTCGACTTTGAATTCTCGATGTACCCTCTTCTTATCAGCATAGTTTTTTTGTCGATCTTATGCTGTATTGATGTTTCTTTGTATTTGTTTAACAATTCTTTCCATCTCTTGTAAAGCATCTGGTCCCAACATTAGCTTATCCTCAGGTTGACTCCAACTCAAAGGAGTACGACACTTACTTCCATAGAGTGGTTCGAGGGGACTCATTTTGATGGAAGATTGATAGCTTTTATTGTAGGAAAACTTCGCTAAATGCAAGCAGTCTTCCCATTTTGATGTCCTGTCCATCACATACATTCTCAACATGTCCTCCAAAATCTGACTTGTCCTCTCTGTCTGACCATCTGTCTGAGGGTGATAGGCAGTGCTAAAATTCAGCTTAGTGCCCATGCCCCCAAATAGCCCTTTCCAAAAAGCTGCTGTGAATTTAGCATCTCTATCTGAAACAATCATCTTTGGGACCCCAAGTAATCTTGCTATCTCCTTTAGGAACACATCTGCTACTTGGGCGGTCCCAAAAGTAGATTTTATAGGTATAAAGTGTGAAGATTTTGTTAAAGTGTCTAATACTACCATAATTGAATCATGATGGTACTTGGTTCTGGGTAACCCTGTTATGAAATCTATAGAAACGGTATCCCATTTCCATTCTGCAACTAGCAAGGGATTAATAGACCAGCTGGGTCTTGATGTTCTAGTTTGACTAGTTGGCATTCCATGCACTTAGCTAAATATTTTGCTACATCCTTTTTCATTCCTTGCCAAAGAAATTTCTATTTCAAGGCTGTAAGCATTTTCTGATATCACGGATGTCCTGCATATGGCTGTTTATGGTATTCATCTAAGATTTCTCTTTTAAAAAACTCTACATTGGGGATATACAATCTGTTTTTATAGCAAATAAGCCCTCTCTAGTTTTCGGTATATTGAGCTATTTCCTTCTTTAGTATTTTTATCTGTATATTCTCATAATTTGGATCCTGGTCTGCTACCTTTTTCACCAGTTCTTCTAAATCAAAACTAGCACTACTTCCAATGCTTTTTATGCGTTGGCAAGCATTTCTGCTCAATGCATCAACAATTTTGTTTTCTTTCCCTCTGATATGTTTTATGTCCATATCAAATTCGCTCAAAAAAGACAGCCATCTGGATTGTCGAGCATTCAAATCAGTCCGGGAAAAGAAATATTTAAGACTAATATGATCAGTCATCAATGTAAATTTATTTCCAAGAAGATAGTGTCGCCACATCTTCAAGGCATGGATTACAGCAGCCAACTCCAAGTCATATGCGCTATAGTTCTGTTCATGTGTCTTAAGTTTCCTAGATTCATATGCAATAACAGAATTTTCTTGCAACAATACTCCTCCCAGCCCTTCTCTACAGGCATCGGTACACACCAAAAATTCCTTATCAAGATCTGTGATCTTCAGTATAGGGGTTGTAGTGAGTTTCAATTTTAATTGTTCAAAACTATTTTGACATTTTTCAGTCCACCCAAACTTGACACCTTTTCTTTGTAGTGAAGTTATGGGATATGCTATTGCAGAAAATCTTTCCACAAATATGCGATAATAACCTGCAATCCCCATAAATGATCTCACTGCTAAAACATCAGTTGGAACCGACCATTCTCTAATAGCTTTTATCTTTTCAGGGTCAACAGCCAACCCTTGTTCAGAAATAATATGTCCCAAGTATTGGATCTTGTCCTTATAAAATTCACATTTACTGAACTTGGCATACAACTAGTTTTCTTTCAAAGTTTGCAACACTATCCTCAAGTGCTCTTTATGCTCCTCCTCACTTTTTGAGTAAACTAAAATATCGTCTATGAACACTAATACGTATTTATCCAAGTAATTGTTTAAAACATTGTTCATTAAGAACATAAAGGTGGTAGGGGCAATTTTCAAACCGAAAGGTAGGACTACAAATTCGTAGTGACCATACCTGGTTCGAAAATTTGTTTTACTAATGTCTTCCTCCTTAATTTTGAGTTGGTGATAACTAGTCCTTAGATAAATCTTAGAAAATACTGAAGCTCCTCTTACCTAATCAAAAATATCATCAATTCGAGGTAAAGGGTATCTGTTTCTAATTGTCAACTTATTCAGTTGACGATAATCAATGCACATTCTAAAGGTTCCATCCTTCTTTTTCAGAAACAGCACCGGTGCTCCCCAAGGAGACAAAATTGGTCTGATATAACCCTTATCCAGCAATTCTTGCAATTCCATTTTCAGCTCCATGAGTTTAGGGGGACTCATTTGATAAGGCGCACGGGAAACAGGTGTTGCTCCAGGCACCAAATCGATTGAAAAGTAAATCTCTCTTTTGGGGGGAGAATGAGGAATCTCATCTGGAAAAACTTCCTTAAACTCTCTTAGTACTGGTAGAGTATCCAGTACTTGTTCTTTATGTTGTTGTTCTAATTCTTCGACATGTACCGCATACACTTGATATCATTTCCTAGCTTTTCTTTTCAGTTGTAGTGCTGATATTTGTCTTACAGAGATGGGTTTCCCTTAAGAATAAAGGGTATCCATTCTTCATGTATGCAATGCAGAGTTTTATCCCAACAGTTCATCATAGCATTTTTCTTTTCTAACCAGTCCATTCCTATCAGTAAATCATATGATCCTAAGGGAAGAATTTTTAAATTTACTTCTGTCTGAAATCATTTAATTTTATGGTTGTTTGAGGTAAGTTATGGGTTACTTTCCTCTTGGTGCTAGTGGCTAACAGGACCAACCAAGACTGGGGAAATTATTCAGTCTTGAGATTGCATTTCTCAACAATGTGTGGACTAATGTAACTCAAAGAAGCACCCAGATCAATTAAAACTGTAACAGATTGGTCAGCGATCTTACCTTCCATCTCCACCATGGTAGCTTGGTGTTCTCCTTGTCGATTCTCCAATGCTGCGCTGATAGTGGGTATATTTCTTGCTTCTCCACAACCCCAGCATTTCAAAGGCTCCCTCATTTTAAGTGTGCCTTCCTTCTTATTTTCTCCATCTAGTTGTTTGGAACCAACTTGAGATTGAGTAGTTTGGCTTTATTTTGGTTTATTAAACTTTTTCCGCTGATGATCCCTACAAAAACTCGTCAAGTAAGCTGGTTTCTATTTCTTTCCTTTGATTTCACCCTTGTTTATCCAGCCTTTTCCATGCTCACCCTTTCCTTTAAACTTCTGGTAGCATAACCTAGCTTTCCTCACTACTTCGTCCATATTTTTTGGGTTATCAAACTTGATCTTCTCTTTGTACACATCAGGCAAACAATTCAAAAACCTTTGCACGTTTTCTTCTCTTCCCGAATGTAAGGGACATATCTCAACAAATTTGTAAACTTGGTGACAAAATCATCGATAGTGAGTTGCCCCAGTCTAATTTCATGGAATTCCTTTGCTTTATTATCATAATAACGTTCCTTCAAATAGCAGTTTTTAAACTTGACTTAGAAATCTTCCCAAGTCACTATTTTTTCATCAATGGCATGGATCATTTTCGTCTCCTCCCACCACAAGGTAGCCTTACCTTGTAGCTGATAGACAGCTAAACTAGCCTTCATATTGCTTTCATATTCATAGACCTGGAAATACTTAATCATGTTCAACAACCAAGGTTTAGCATCTTCCTCCTTCTCCCCATCATAGGAGGGAGGTTTGATCTTTCGGAATTCCCCTGTAATTCATTTTTCTGCTTATACTGATGCCTAGTAGCATCATCATCCTCAGAATCATCAGAGAAATTTTCCTTAATCCTCCTTCTGGAACCTTCACCTTCTTGGTTGTTCCGTGAAGTTAAGTCTCTGATGAGCTTTTCCTGCTCCTCACTGGCTAATGATATTCTATCATTCTGGCTTCTTAGCTCAGCCATCTCTCCTTGAAAAATTTGAAACATATCCATCACCGGAGTGTTGGGATCTGGTGTATTATCTTCATCACGAAGATCAACAAAAATTTTGTCACTTCCAACCATTTGACTTTTTATTTTTCAGCACCACTGTACACTAAACAACACATATCAGTAATAAAGTTTTTTTTTTTTAAACAAGAAATAATTTATACAGTGAGCACAACAACAATAGCCCAGTTTTATGTAACCTGGCTTTGATACCATTTGTCACATCTCCACATTCCAATTTTTTTTTTTCTATTTAAAGTATTAAGCATATACAAATCAATATGACTTACCACTTTTTTCTTCCTAACTTAACATTCCTCTAAACCCTTTGGCCAAGCTATAATTATATCCATAGTTACCTAGCCATATCAATTACCAAGAAAACACTATACTTCACTTACTCACTTTAACAACATAACGATGTGACCATATAGTTTTTATTATTAATCTCTCCCTTTTCCACTCATATGTCAACACTACGTACATACTCTAATGTTGAAGTTGAAGATATTTGGACTGGTTCTCTTAGCGCTAACGCCATTCACTTTCTGATATAGTATTATGGTTACTATGTTTGGATTTGGTAACTCATATCATGAACGTACGTCTAATGCCGTTCCTTTACCATACTTTAACTTCTCGTTCGGCCCTAATCGTTAGCTCAATGATACAAAGTTTAACGTAATTCCCCAATGTTTATTGTGTACCAAGCTAGGTCCACACAAGACGTATAAAATTAATGGACTAGAGAATACTCTGATCTCGAGCCTTCCACTACGGCTTGATTTAATTCTGGAAAAGATATCTGTATTCCTTGAGATGACTTTTCTTATCTGTTTGTGTAGTCCATCATACGATCGGATTTAGGGTTTCTGACACCGGGATTTTCGTCGTCGATCCTTGTGATATTTGACTGATGAATGACAAGTGTAGCGTTGAGATGTTTAGGTTTCTCCTCCTAATTTTTCTATTAAACCTCCTTTGAATCACTCGTTCATCTTTCTATGAAGTCTTCTCCCTTCTCGGCATCGTTGCAAGAGGCTTGTGCAGCCAAAGTTCACTGTTTTCTATCTGGACGCAACACATCTCCCATAAACAGGTAACTCTATGGTTCTTCCTCACACATTTTCGTTTTATTTATTAATTTTGAATTTGGTTCCAGCGTCGAAATCCCCTGAGCGTTCTCACCCTATCTCACAAATTTAGACGAGGGTTGTTCTGGACAGAAAGGGTGTAGAGAATTTCGTTTTAATACCATCTCCATGCCTTGGTAATTTTTCTATTTTCGTTCTCAACGATTTATGTAGTTCTAAGTTATAGCTATCATTGCATAGTTTGATTTCCTCCTCTAACTCTTAACCAGAAGGTGTTTCTTCGTTGCCAGCCACAGATTTTAAATGAATTTTCGTTTTGTCTCAGGTATAACAATTTCGTTGGTTTGGTCTTCTCGGTGTCACAACCCTGAATGGTAACTGAATGGTAAACCATTTCACCATAAGCCAGAATTTGACGCTGAGATTTCTTTATTGAATTTATGGATAAGTTCTACGTTGAGGCTTCTTTGTCACTAATTTAATTTGTAATTAATTCGGTTGCAGGTAATGTAGTTCATCCATCATCTTGTCACGAGCTTTGGTTTATAGCTCTATTTTGTATTTCCCTACTGATTCAGGTTTATGTTCTTCGTTTCAGGTTGGTAGACGTTGCTCTACCTTTGTCGACTCTGAAGATATAATGTTACTTGAAATTGTCTGCTATAGTGATGAAGGCTAGCCCGCTTGGCTATTCTAGTTTATTGTGTAACGATGACTTAGTTTAACTTTCTTGTCCTTCATAATAGAGTTTCGACTCAAACTGCATAGTCTTGGATTTTTTTCATGACCCCATGTTGACGGGGTGCTCCAAATATTTCTCTTCTCTGCTATTTTATTTGGTACATTGGTGTTGGTTTAAATCTTTTGTTAACTCACAGCTGGATATAAATTATCATAACCAATTTTATACATATACATATATGTATATATGACTCTATACTGAGTCGGTTTCTATTTTGTGCATGCACAACCCTAGCTTTGATGTAGTTGATTTCTGTTACTTTCAACCATGATTACAATTCAGTATATCGCATATAATTTAGTAAGTGAAATTATGTTGAAATTGTCGAGTTTGTCCGATTAACAAAATAGGGTAGTTTTAATACAATTTTTGTTTTCACTGAGATCTCTCTATCTCATTTCCAATTAAATCATGCACCCTCAGGTTTCACAATAATTATAAAAATTAAAATTATGTCAAGTAATATGTTTGCATTCTCCCAGTTGACTATAATTTTTTTTTTCCATGAGTAGATCATTAGTACACTGAATCTGTTATAACTAGAAGAAAGCATTAATATCATGATTATGGTTTATTCCATAGCCAAAATTCTTCCAGGTTCAATTTATAATGCAAATACCCCAAATCCTTTCTAGAGCGTGGTATTAAAATTTCATTGACATATATCTACGTCCAGAATAGTATAACTTACCACCATCCTCAGTTATTAATACAAGAGATTAGTTTATTTATTTATTTTTTTTAATTTTTTTTTTATCTCTAAAGAAGATTAAAGTTACACTTCAATTAATCCAGGGAAACATTTACACTCTCTCCAGATTTAAACCACCTCATGGTTTAGATATTTTGGTTGACAGTGTCCCATGGATTTGTTCCTACTACCATACAGAAATTAGGAGAACTATTTCTTCTATTCAACTCTGTTAAAAGTAAGGAAATTTATTATATATCAATATAACTCAACATAATTAACATAGTAATTTTCACTACTGTCCAAAAATATCATATTTAAATTATTCAACAAAACAGTGTGCATACCACTTCTGCAATTTGACCAACCTCCCAACCTTAGAGTTCTTCTATCCTCGAGAACTCACCCCTGAGCTGAGATCATCTCCTAGAATAGACCAATCCCCAATCTGTTCGGGAATGGATTATTTAAGCTTTTGCTCCCCAAAGCCTGTTTCTAATTCTACGTCCAGAATTACATCATGCTTTTCTTCCTGTTTGCCTAGGCTTCCCTTATTTAGGGACTTTTAAAGCTGCTTTTTTCTTTTCCCAGCTTTTTACCTCTTCCCAATTACTCTCCACCTCATTGAGGAAACTAGATTTTTCCTCAAAAATCTAATTTAGAAATAAATTCTTTCAATAATTTTTGAAAGATTTTTGGGGAAATCTTAACCTCTTTCCATACCTCATGGAATTGGCAAGTGATATCATAATTCTCATTTGGTCAGTATGCACAGAATCATTTTATTTATTTTTAAAAATTAAATACTTAAATACATCCACAAAGTACTTATCCATTGGGTTCCACCCCCTTTTGGATCTAAAGTTCAAATGTCTAATGTAAAAGAGACATAAAACTGGGGGTGTTACATTTTCCATGGCCAGTTTCAAAAAAATTCCAACAATGTTTAATGCAAGTTTTCTTATGAGGAAATCACAACCAAAAGAATGATTGTGCAGATTTGAATTGACCTGCGCATCCGTCTGAACATATCCAATGTTCATTGAATGCTATTCCACGATTTTTCAAGGGATCATAAATTTCTCCAAAACAATGTTGTACAAAATATGTATCATGTGTACGATCATCACTGATATAAAAGTGATATTCTTTAATGATATGTCGATTCTCACTCATGCTTTCTATATGATTGACGTTTTTTTAAGCATGTCTATATAGAATATGGACAAGCATGGAGACTTGGTCAGTATTCACTTTGAATTTCTTTTTTTGGAACAAATGTGTAGTTTTCTGCAAAATCAATCACTGAAAAAAATGGTCCCTGGTGGAAAAGCTGCACGAGATTTTTTGAATTGCAAGTCTTGCCATCGAGCTCTATGGGAATGCTTGGTGTATTTGTAAATTTCTCCCTCAAACTTTCTCAAAATTCTATCACAAAAATTTCGTCTTCGCGTAATTCAATTCTTTCAACACTATTTTCACCTTCAATCTATGTATGGATATATTTATATCTCTTCCATTTCACCTTCATGTTGGACAATGATTGAAAATTTATATTAGTACGATATTTGTTTTAAAATTTAGTCAATCATCGCATTTTTTACCACCAACACATTTCTTTTTGTAACATAGTTCATCGCTTTCTCTTTCACATAGAATTTGAGATATCAAATCAAGGATAGTGGAAGGAGAAGGTAAATCCTTCCATAATGTTATACCAAAATCAAGGAATGTGTCAGAATATAACTCAAATTCCACATGATAATGGCAACAAAAAGTGTCGCGTACGGTGATAGGTTTTACATACCATGGTTTTTGTTGAACAAAATCACTGATTGAAACATGAATTTCATGATTCTCTTCTTTGAACTTGTTGAATAACTCTATCTAAGTGGTTTCTAAGAAATATTTTTCATGTTCTTCGTATTGATTTCGTACTATTCTTCTTATCATCACACGCTTTGCAGTTGGCGAAACACGTGAATTTTTCTTTCAATATTCATATATTATTTTTTTAACATTTTCTCCAAGTCTATCTTTGTATGGTTGCCTACAAATAGCTCTCCAACAAGCGAGTTCATCATTTACATCTATTTTCAGCCAAAATTTCCTATGTTTGTGCAAATTTTTTCGCGAGGTTCCTAATGCTCGTGCCATAGATGTTACCAAATGATTCTCTTTAGTACTTGATGAAACCATTGCCATATGTATTCCTCTACGTATAATTGAAACATTTTTCTGTCTAGATCTCCTAATTGAATTTATAGCACTACTTATATTTTGTATCACATTTTCCTTCATTATTTTATATTTAGTTGATTTTTGAATACCTAGTAGTGTCGTAGCTTCTTTTAATTTCCTTAATGATAGGAGACCTTTCAACATTTGAGCTTGAACTGTCACCTGCTCCTCTATGAAATACATTTCAAAAATGTGGTTAACACGATATCGTATATAATGGTCAGGTTTTTTATCTCCATATGTGTGACTGTCAAAATTTTATAACATCGCATCATCGACACTGATTTCATCTGTACATATTCGAATAAATAGTACATAATAAGTTTACATATTCAATAAATAACTAAATTAATAAATATATGTATAATTTCAATAATACGTGCATGTGTTCAATATATACATATATATACATACCTTGTGATTCAATTTCTTCGCTTGAATTTATTTGAATATTTTCACCATCTTCAATAATTGGTTCAATATCTCTTTCAATTTCTCTTTCAAAATTTTGTATTTCATCATCAATGTTTTGAGGAATATTTCTCTCTATTTACATTGAAAAATATTTTTCTTGAATTAGTTCATCAAATAAAAATTAAGCTTCACATTTTACACTAGGAAAATTTTAAATATATCAATAGATCATAATATTTACATTTACATACCTACTTCAATTTCTAGTTGAGGTTGATCTTCCCCTTCAATATTTGAGAGTGCTTCTATCTTTCTTTTGCGAGATTGTCTCGTCTCTTCTCTACGTTCCTCAGGGTCTCTTTTTTTATCATATTTTCTTGTACAATTCCTTCGATTTCCCATGATAATAGAGTATGAAGTTCAAAAAATTTCCTTGAAAAATTTAGACAATAACTCAATTAAAAAAAGCATCACAAAAGATTTAATTTGAAAAAAACTCATTTTAAATTTTTTGCAAAAAATACATACTCTAATCCAAAACACTTACTTTAAAAATCCGAGAAAAAAAATGTCTTATAAAAATGAAACAAAGCTCAAAAGATTTACTTCAACTCAAAACATGTACTCTAAAAATTCAAAATTAAGCCCAAATCTATACTTTAAAAAAAAATGAACAAAAAACATCCAAAAAAATGTATCACATACCTCCAAGAAATGTCCTTTGAATGTACGTCCAAGAAAATTTCTTAAACCCAAAACAATTCTTTGCAAAATCAAACTGCCTCCAACAAATGTCTTCCAAGAAAAGTCTTTAAACCCAAAACAATTCTTTGCAAAATCAGACCACCTCCAAGAAATGTCCTTAAACCCAAATCTCCAAGAAAAGTCTTTAAACCCAAACCAAGACCTGTGTAAAATTAGACCAAATGTGCGAAATGTGTGAAAATTATGTAAGATTTTGTGGCAATTTATATTGTCGATAAATGTTTTTTTGTAGGGGCTCTGCGAAATTTTCTCGCTGCTGGAAAAGTAGGTATAAGTTTGGCCAAACTTTGAAAAAAAATTCGGCTGAACTTTAAAAAAAAATTGACCGAACTATTTAGGCGTGAGACTTAACGACCCATTTGCAAAAATAATAGTTTGTCTGAACTTTGTAGAAAAGTTCGGCCGAACTAGTGCGTCACCAGTTACGCAGATCCAAGCTCTGAATACGTTTCTGCAACTTTGGATAGATTAAACTCCATGAAAAATTCTGAATTAACTGTTGGAATCAAGACAAGCATTTTTAGAATTGAATCCACTTTCAGGAAATACAAATTTTATGGAATTTAATAAATATTTACTGATTTTAATTAATTTTTTAATAAAACGGGTGCAAACAATTTCTGAGGGTCATTGTCATTCAGTCAAATAAAAATTCTGTATCTCCCAAAATACATTTTAAAAAAAATTGGAAAAATTATGGGTCATTACATTGGTCTGTCATCTCTAATGTGTAGCTTTTAGATTTTTAGTTTATAACTTATATGTTAAGAAATTTCTTGCATCGCGAAACATACTCAAAATATGCAATTTTTTCATATTGGACCAGTTCAAAAAATTCTAGTAATTATGATATGCATCCATTGGCTTTGTAAACATGATGAAAGTAGACTGTGTCTATATTGTTGTAACACATTTTGTTTTCTCAAAAACAAAAATTTCAAAGTATACAACATTGCGTATTAACATGACTTCTTATGAATCATGTGATTGTTAAAAAACACACACTCAATGAAATGCTAAGTTTACATATAAAATGTGCACAAAAAAATTCCAAATAATAATTAATAGAAAGCTAACAAAATTTCTGACAACTTTTATTTTTATCGCAAAATGAAAGTCTAAACAGAAAAATTGTTATAGTTTGCAGAAAGTTGAAGAATCGAAAAAAATGAAAGTTTTTTCTCAAAAAATGGCAAAAAGTGTAACCCAACTTCACATTTTCACCCTCATAATATTTTTTTTCATCCATCTCGATGAATTTGGAGTGGAAAAAGTGGAGGAATATTCTCATGAGAACATTTTACCAGTTTGGTGAAACACGACTAGAGACCTTCTAAGAGAATTCTAACGCATCAACGTTTTTTAAGGGTAAATATTTTCTGGTTAGGCACAACACCTTTTCTTGGTGTTCTACACAGACATCTTTCCAATGAGACAAGAATCACGTCATTTAGAGTCTGTATGCAAATGTTATGCCACTCAGAAGTTTACCTTCCTATTTTCACTCCTATAGTTTGGAGGAGTCAATGCAAGCCCCCATTATTCATGAAAAGGGGATAGCCACATTTGTGATGTAAAATACTCTAGAAGAGTCTATTTTTAACTCTAGTTAAGAGTTGATGTTGCCAAAATTAACCACTAGTATGCTATCAGGTTGTGTTATAACTGGGCCACTAGGAGGAAGAGACATTCAATTCTTTCAAGAGAATTATGTTCCATAGATGAGAAAATATATCTAGGATAAATAGTAAGTAGAGCACATACAGAGGATCTATGAACTGTAGTAGCCCATAGGACACATACATTACTTCTTTGTACCTACAACAATAAATATAGACAGAGAGAGAGAGTGAAGCAACCTCACCTTCTACTTGGGTTTTCTCCTGAAAGCATTTCCAAGAGAGAATATCTTGTGTCTTATGTGTGTGTGAGATTATTTTATTGTTCTTTACTTTTCTACATAATTTATAATTGCATACATGCACTAGTTATAGTTAAATCTACAAATATTAAAGTTTGATAAAACTGTAATATTGTAGAATATTATAATTTTAATATAATATTATCATATATGTTGTGTGGAGTTATCTAGTGGAATATCCACGATAGTTTACAAATTAATAAATACTAAACTTTACGTTTGTGCATTTTAATTTTTATAACTAAAATGTGCTATTATTTACAAAGTTACAAAACTCATTATTATATCTTTTAAATTACATATATATTTTTAAATTCATTGGGTCTTATGTGTTTTTGAATAATTTGGGTACTATTTTATTATAATTATATTTTCCCTCTCCTATATATATATAGATAGTGGTGGTTGGTTCATAATATTTGTGTTTGGGAATTTTAATATAACAAGATTTTGAGGAGATGTACCGTAAAAATATTGATTCCTATGGAAGTTAAGCTTTGTTATTAATCTTGAAATTAGTTTCAACTTAGTCATCCCTAAACATTGATTCCTATGGAAGTTAAGCTTTGTTATTAATCTTGAAATTAGTTTCAACCTAGTCATCCCTTTACTTGGTTGTAATTTGTTTTCTGTGAGGCTTTTGACAATAAAATTTTATGGAAACTAAAGATATGTTTTATAACATGTGGCTAAAATTTTATATTCTTGATTATAATTTTTGGGGTAAACCACAAAAAGGACAAAGTTTGTAAATAAGCTTGAAATTATTTTTAGTGTAGTCATTTTCTGATGTTATACTCAATTTTTAAAATTTTGCATGACATAATAAATGAGCACTTAGCACTCATGAGCATCACCCTATGCAATGAGTGCTAAATTAAAAAATCATGAGAAATTAGTTAGTTACAACTACCTCTCATGGAAATGGTCATAGTTGAATGACTTACTTACGTAGTTGAATCCGAAAAATGATATAAAATATAGTGCATTGTGCAAATCGCTCATACTTAAATATAAAGAGTAAAGGGAGCTCTACTTGTATGATTCATGAGGCACAACACTTGATAAGGTTTTGAAAATGGGGTAGCAATATAAGTGGGCTTGGTTGTGGGGAAAAAATCCACATTTAAGCACATTTGAGCTAGAGGAGTTTTGGGATGGGTGACCTCTCGGGAAGTCCTAGTTGCTAGGTGCAAGCCTCGAAAGTGATGATTGACGCTATGCGATTCATTTCACTAGTTTCAATCCCACTTCTTCACCCCTGTTAGAATAACCCGATGCAATGAGTGCTAAGTGGACTATTCAAAAATCATGAGAAATTAGTGAGTTATGAATACCTCTCATGGAAATGGTCATAGTTGAATGACTTACTTATGCAGTTGAATCGAAAAAATGATATCTAATATAATGCACTATGAAAACTCCTCATACTTAAATATAAAGAGTAAAGGGAGCTCTACTTGTATGGTTAATGAGGCACAATACTTGCTAAGGTTTTACAAATGGGGTAGCAAGATAAGTGGGATTGATTGTGGGGAAAAACTCCACAGTTAAGCATGCTTGAGCCAGAGGAGTTCTGGGATGGGTGACCTCCCAGAAATTCATGGTTACTGGGTGCAAGCCTCGACAATGATGATTGACGCTATGCGATTCATTTCAATAGTTTCAATCCCAATTCTTCACCCCTGTGATCACATGATGTAATGAGTGCTAAGTGGACTATTAAAAAATCTTGAGAAATTATTTAGTTACTACTACCTGTCATAGAAATGGTCATAGTTGAATGACTTACTTACGCAGTTGAATCCCAAAAATGATATATAACAAAATGCACTGCGGAAATTCCTCACACTTATATGTAATGAGTAAAGGGAGCTCTAGTTGTATGGTTCATGAGGCACAATACTTTCTAAGGTTTTGCAAATGGCATAGCAAGCTAAGTGGGCTTAACTATGGGGGAAAATTTCATAGTTAATTGCACTTGAGCGAGAGGAGTTCTAGGATGAATGACCTCTCGAGAAGTCCTGCTTATCAGATGCAAGCCCCGAAAGAGATGATTGACATTATGCGATTCATTTCACTAAAACTAACTAACCGAATCAGAGAAATAGAATAAATTACACCCTAGGGACACTGCCCCCTTGAAGAAAATACTCGAGGAAAAGGACACTTAAATAGAACCTCTTCAAGAAATATTGAACATTTGAGATCACAATCCCCATGTTCTTATAGAAGCCTTCAAAAGGAGGGAAGAAGTCAAGCTTCACCTTCGAGAAAAGAAAACTACAATGTGCATCAAGGAAGAAGAGCACAGAAAATCCCACGAGCAACTACAAACAATCATAACATAATTACATGAGAAAGAGGAATGACACTTGAAGATATTGGCGGAATATAATGCTTCAATCGGAAAAGCTCTCAGTAGTGCCCCACCGAGTGAATCTGAAGATCCTAAATTTTTACATATCAAAATCACCCAATTAGAACAAGATTTATAGAGAACAAAAGAAGAATTCACGAGAGATGAAAATAAGACAAATGCTAGCCGTGGGGTGGAAAAATGAAGATTTTAAGAAGATCCAAACTAGACTCAAAGATAGAAATAATCAGGACAAAAAACTCGATGAGGTCGCTTGCATTACAGTCACCCGAAAGAAGGTGTTAATATAAACCAAGGGGGGGAATTAAGAGGCAGGTACGGAAGATGATCATTACAGTTGAGACATATGTGTGTTGAAAATATTAAAGTCACTTGTGTACCCTATGCAGGTATAAACAGAGTACAAAGGGGCAGCAGCAACAGATGGTTGAGTGCATAGCACTGTACATTCAAGAGGAATGGAGAAAACCATAAGGATGGAATTTAATGTTGATGGGCAGCAACCACCATTGCAGAGGAGAATTTATCTTTGTTTGGGCATAGCCGTGTTTGTAGAGGAAATCAAGAATTTTGTGGTTCAAAACCATGCAATAGCAGAACTTTAATGAAAACAGTCACTTCGGGCTTTTAAGCCCTCAACAACCATAAACAAGAGTTTTTTTTTTAAACACGCCAAGAATTTTTATGAATGGGGCACGTCATCTGTGGTCCCCACCAGACATTTCTATGTCGCAATCACAAAATCGCAGCAACAAAGTTTTTTTTTTGTTTAAGTGTCTTGTTGATATGAAGAGTTTTGATGCTATGCAATTATCGCAATCGCAAATCGCAAAGGGACGATGCATGTTTCGCATCCGAAATGTATTACCGCCGATTAAATATTTGTGATGCGATGTGGTCCTACCACCATCACATATTGCAATCGCATTCACCAAACACACCATCCACCATATGTTGTATTCATTGTAAATTCATGATGCGATTGTCGCAATTGCAATCGCAACATCCAAAATGTGTTTTCCACCTAGCACATATGATTTCCGCCGATGCGATATAGCCGATGTCACACATCGCTCATCGCTAATCGCAATTGCAAAGTTCAAGGTCCGCTACACAATAGTTCCACTGATTTCCAATGTCTCTAATCGCACATCGCAATCGCAAGTTCAAAGCTCATTCCACCAAAGCCATTTGTTTCGCCGATCGCCGATTGCGAAGTGGGCTCCACTCATATATCACGTCAAAGAAATTTTAGGTTAAAGTTTTATGTTCTGGCAATGTATTTTATTTGTAATTTGTTTTTATGTTTTTTATTTCACCACGCCATATAAAAAGTGAAAAGCCCGTAGGCTTAAGTAACGTTTTGTGTTTTATTGTTGTGTAAACCCGCAGGCAGAGAAAAACACAGTGAAGACCAGAAAGCACTATTTTGTGCATTTTTTGAGAGATAGAGAGAGATTTGTGTGAGAATTGTGTCTATAGAAGTCAGTATAGTTTTTTGGAATCCCTCCAGAGAGGAAGAAATCTATCATTTTGTAATAGTTTTTAGTTTTGTTAATGAAATAGAAAGAAAAGTTTTATTCTTTAATCTCTGTCAATTTATTCTCTATGTTAGAAGGAGAGCATTATTCTCTTATTTATTGTTCTGAAATTATCATAAATTCCAACATGGTATCGGAGCTTATCCGGGCTCTTTCAAGGTTTCAAAGAAGCTGAAGGAAGAAGGAATATTTGTTACAGTAGTTCTCCAGCAGCATGAAGGCTCAACAGAAGACTAAGTCCAGGTATTTCTCAAAAAAAAAGAATAGATCTTTGTTTTGTTTAGAAGAGCAGTCCTCAAAGACAGAGTTTTTATTTTAAAGAAGGAAAGACAGTTTGTTTAAAAAACACAGTCAAGTTTAGTTCAGTGTTTAGTTTATAAGAAATGGCTAGAACAAGCACTAGTATGAGTATTGGAAATTCTCAGCTTCCACAATTTAATCGGAAGAACTATGATTATTGGTCCATTACCATGAGAGCCCTGTTTGCCTCACAAGATTTATGGGAATTTGTAGAAGATGGTTTCGATGAACCAGTTGATGAGCAGGCATTTAATGCCTTAACTCAAGTAGAGAAAGATTTATTGAAGAGCAATAGGAAGAAGGACTCTAAAGCCCTCTTCTATTTGTATCAAAAAATACATGAGAGTGTGTTTCCAAGGATAGCAACAGCTAAGAGATCCAAGGATTCATGGGATACTATTAAGATAGCCTATCAAGGTATGGAGAAAGTGAAGACAACAAAACTACAATTGTTGAGGAGAGATTTTGAAATTCTTTGTATGAAAAAGTCTGATAATATAGACTCATTCTTCACACATGTGGTTGGAATGGTCACACAGATAAGGTCCCATGGACAAACACTAGAGTAAAGAAGGATTGTCGAGAAACTATTGAGGAGTCTACCCTCAAGGTTTGATGTTATTGTTACCATCATAGAAGAGACTAAGGATCTCTGAAAGTTCACAGTAGATGAACTTCATGCATCACTGATGACTCATGAACAGAGATTGGAAAGATCAATAAACCCATCTCTAGAGCATGCCTTCAAGACCCATATGCCTTTTGGAAGAGGAAGAGGTCAAGGAAGAGGAAGAGGAAGAGGTAGAAGCAAAAAAAGGAGGAAGGAACAACCCTTCACATTCACATGGAAGGAGCAACAATTAGAATCAAAGCCACGGCCAATGCAACATCCAACAAGGTGGACACCAACATGCTCATGGAAAAAGGTATGAAAAATCCAATGTCCAATGTCATTATTGAAAAAAATATGTGCACTATGGTAATGAGTGTAGGAAAAATCAAAATGACATGAATAATAGGCAAAATTCTAATGTAGCAAAAGAAGAAAAGAACCCAAGGAATGTGCTGTTAACATGTAATGTAGCACAAGATAGACAAGATGATCTATGGTGCTTAGATTCAGGCTGTAGTAATCACATGACTGGAAACATAGCAAGGTTTGACAATATTGATGAAGAAGTTAAATCAGAAGTAACCATAGGAACTGATACTAAAATTTATGTAAAGAGAAAAGGCTGAGTTAGTATTCGTGCAAGAAATGGTGAGTAGAAATTTGTGCTAGATGTATACTATGTTCCTGGCTTGAAGTGTAATATTTTGAGCATTGGGTAGCTTATAAACAAAGGTTACAATGTATTCTTTAAGAATGATGTGTGCACAATAATGGATATACCTCCAAGCAAGAATATTATTGCTGAAATACAAATGACCAGCAATAGAATGTTTCCACTCAAGCTGAACACTGACTTGAAAAGAAAAGGAAAGAATGTAGTAGCTGTAACTCAAGAGGTCTTTCAGAAGGAAGTGAAAGATGAGAACTGGTTATGGCACTTGAGATTTGGAAATCTCAATTTCGGAGGATTAAATTTGTTGCACAAAAAGGGAATGGTAAGAGGACTGCAATTGATTGAGAAATCAGACAACCTATGTGAAGGCTGCATCTTGGGAAAACAACACAGATAAAACTTTCCGTCAGGAAAGAGCATAAGGGAAAAAGAACCCCTAGAAATTATTCATTCAGATTTATGTGGGTCGATGCAAGCAACATCAGTTTCAGGCTGCAATTACATGCTGACGTTCATTGATGATTTCACAAGGAAATTATGGGTTTATTTTTTGAAATATGAAAGTGAAGTCTTTGAAAAATTTTGCCACTTTAAAGCTCTAGTAGAGAAACAAAGTGGGAAACATATCAAAGTTCTTAGAACTGATAGATGAGGTGAGTATATCTCAAAAGAATTTCTGCATTTTTGCAGAGAGAATGGCATACACAAACAGTTTACTACAAGGTACACACCATAGAAAAATGGAGTTTCTAAAAGGAAGAATCGAACCATAATGGAAATGGTGAGAAGTATGTTGAAGGAAAAACACTTGCCAAATGAATATTGGGCAGAAGCTGAAAATTGTGTAGTATACATCTTGAATAGATGCCCAAAAAAAGTAGTAATGAACAGAGTTCCAGAAGAAGCGTGGAGTGGCAGAAAACAAGGAGTCACCCACATGGGAGTTTTTGGATGTGTGGCATATGTAGACATTCCAGATCAATTGAGGAAGAAGTTGGATAGTAAGGGGGATAAGTGCATCTTCCTTGGATATTGTGAATATTCCAAAGGATATAGATTGTATAACCCATCAACAAAGAAATTTGTAATAATCAGAAATGTGTAGTTCATTGAAGAAGAAGCATGGGATGGAAGCATTGAGAAAACAGTCAATGTCAAATTTTATTTATCTCATGATGAAGATGAGGAAGATGTGGCTGAAAATAATACCTCACCAGTAGCACAACCTCCACCAACACAAGGACAACAGGGGAAACCTCAAGCAGGAGTAAGAACACCCTTGAGAAGAAATGAGAGTGCTTCTCCAAGAACATCACATGGAGCAGATTTGAGTGCTTCTTCAAGCAAAACTACACCAAATGAAAGAGAAACAAGATTTAGAAAAATTAATGAGATTTATGAGCAAGAGATAGCAAATGAAGCTATGAACTCCTTACTTTCTTTGTATTGTCATTTTGATGATCCTATTCATTTTGAAGATGCCATAAAAGATAGAAAATGGATAGAAGCTATGGATGATGGAATTAATGCCATAGATAAGAATAAAACATGGGAGTTGGTTGATATCCCAGAAGGTAAAGAAGTCATTGGATTAAAATAGGTATACAAGACTAGAACAATGCTAAAGCTAATATAGAAAGACACAAGGCCAGACCTGTTGTCAAGGGATATAAGCAGCAACATGGAAGAAATTATGAAGAAACTTTTGCACCAGTTGCAAGAATGGAAACAGTGAGAGTAGTGTTGTCCATAACAACACAAAACAAATGGAAATTTTACCAAATGGATGTAAAATCGGAATTTTTAAATGGAGTGTTAATGGAAGAGGTTTATGTGGAACAACCTCTAGGCTATGAGAAAAAGGGCCAAGAGCACAGAGTGTGCAGATTGAAGAAATCTCTTTATGGGCTGAAGCAAGCACCATGAGCATGATATAGTAGGATAGATTCCTATCTACTAGAAAATGGGTTTGAAAAGTGTGAAGGAGAACCCACATTATACATCAAAGAAAAGGATGGTAAGATGCTCATTGTTGTGCTATATGTTGATTATGTTATATTCATAGGTAATGATAATTAACTCATTGAAAATTTTAAAACAGTCATGAAAGATGAATTTTAAATGACTGACATGGGATTGTTGAGATACTTCTTAGGAATATAAGTAGAACAGAATGAAAATGGGATTTTTATCTCACAAGAAAAATATTTTAATGAAGTATTGGAAAGGTTTAATATGCAGGAGTGCAAAGCAATAATTACTCCCACGATAATGGGATTGAAGTTGAGTAAAGATGACAGCAACAAGGATTTTGATCCAAGTTTGTATAAAAGCGTAGTTGGTAGCCTCATGTATTTGACTGCAACTAGGCCAGATATTATGCATGTTGTTAGTTTGATTTCCATATTTATGGAGAGGCCAAAAGAAGCACATTGGCAAGAAGCAAAGAGAATTCTGAGGTATGTGAAAGGAACTAAAAGGTATGGGATTTTATATACTACTTTAGAAAATACTGAGTTAATTGGCTACATTGACAGTGACTGGGCTGGAAGTGTAGATGATTAGAGAAGCACATCCGGTTATGTTTTTCATATGGGTTTAGGAGCCATTTCATAGGCTTCTAAGAAACAACCTATTGTAGCATTATCTACAGCATAGGTAGAGTATGTGGCAGCTACAACAGCAGTGTGTCAAGCAGTTTGGATGAAAAGGATGTTGAAAATTTTGTGTCAAGAACAGGTAAAGGGCATAGTGATTTATTGTGACAGTAGCTCAGCTATTGCATTATCAAAGAATTTTGTGCTTCACAAGAGAACGAAGCACATAGATGCCAAGTATCACTACATCAGAGAATTAGTGAGCAATGGAGAAATCGTTTTACAACATTGTAGAATAGAGGAGCAGTTTGTAGACATATTGACAAAGCCATTGGGGCAAAAGAGTTTTGAATACTTAAGAAAATTCTTGGGTATGACTGATAACCCAGCAGCTGACTTTAAGGGGGAGTGTTGAAAATATTAAAGTCACCTGTGTACCCTGTGCAAGTAGAAACAAAGTACAAAGGGGCAGTAACAACAAAATTTAAGGGAATTTAATGTTGATAGGCAGCAGCCACCATTGCAGAGGAGAATTTATGTTTGTATGGGCGTAGCCGTGTTTGCAGAGGAAATGAAGACTTTCATGGTTCAAAACCACGCAACAGCAGAGCTTCAATGAAAACAATCACTTCGGGCTTTTAAGCCCTCAACAACCACAAAAAAGATTTTTTTTTTCAAACACGCCAAGACTTTTTAAGTTTTGAATGGGGCACGTCATCTGTGGTCCCCACTAGACATTTCTATGTTGCAATCTCAAAATCGCAGTAGCAATTTTTTTTTTTGTTTAAGTGTCTTGTTGATATGAAGAGTTCTGATGTGATGCGATTATCGCAATCGCAAATCACAAAGGGACGATGCATGTTTCACATCCAAAATGTATTACTTCCGATTGAATATTTGCGATGCGATGTGGTCCTACCACCATCACATATCGCAATCACATTCACTGAATGCACCATCTGCCATATGTTGTATTCATTGTAAATTCGCGATGAAATTGTCGCAATCGCAATCACAACATCCAAAATGTGTTTTCCACATACCGCGAAAGATTTCCGCTAATGCGATATAACCGATGTCGCACATCGCTCGTCGCTAATCACAATCGAAAAGTTCAAGGTCCGCTACACCATAGTTCCTCCGATTGCCGATGTCGCTAATCACATATCACAATCGCAAGTTCAAAGTTCATTCCGCCAAAGCCATTTTTTTTTCCGATCGCCGATTGCGAAGTGGGCTCCACTCGTATATCGCACCAAAGAAATTTTAGGTTAAAGTTTTATGTTCCGGAAATGTATTTTCTTTGTATTTTTCTTTTATGTTTTTTATTTCACCGTGCCATATAAAAAGTGAAAAACCTTGTAGGCTGAAGTAACTTTTTTTGTTGTATTTCTATGTAAGCCCGCAGGTAGAGAAAAACACAGTGAAGACCAGAGAGCATTGTTTTGTGCATTTTTTGAGAGACAGAGAGAGATTTGTGTGAGCATTCCATCTGTAGCAGTCAGTCCAATATTTGTGAATCCCTCCAGAGAGGAAGAAATCTATCATTTTGTAATAGTTTTTAGTTCTGCTAATGAAATAGAAAGAAAAGTGTTATTCTATAATCTCTTTCAAGTTATTCTTTGTGTTAGAAGGAGAGTATTATTCTCTCATTTATTATTCTGGAATTATCAGAAATTCCAACAATGTGAGAATTCTCTCATAATGTGAAAAGTGACTAATAAAGAGTGTCTGGCTAGAGGCGAAGTCTACAAGTGAACTCTTAGAGAAAAAAATGGAAGACCTTGATACTATCATATATCTGGTTAATTTTTTGGAGGACAAAAATATAACAGAGCTCAAGCTGTGAGAAAGGGATGAATGTATTTTCTCATTATATATGTTAAAAGAGAAGCAGGTTGCCATGCAGGCCATGCAAGAGGAGTTTGATAGAGAAATCAAGGAGATAAATGACTTCATAGCTGAATGAAACTATTTAGGAAGATTTAGTGCGCCTTAATTTTGGAATGAAGAGAATTGGATGATTTATTGGCAACGATTCTCACATCAATTGAAGGAAAACGAGCAAGATCTGGGTTGCTTGGCCATGTTAGGAGAGAAATAAATTTCCTCCTTTATGGTTGTTGGAATTTCTGAGAATTCCAGAACAAACAGTGGAGAGAGTAATACTCTCCTCTTTAACAAAGAGAAATTACTAAAATTCTCACAGGAAATAGAGTTTCAACTCATAAAACAAATTTTATTCCATAAAAAATGTTGTTACAAATTCTTCCTCTAACAGAGGGATTTACAAAATAGTGACTGCTTCAAAGCACAATTCACAGAGAAGACCTCACTGTCTCTCAAATAAAACACTCTGTCTTTCTCTGAAAAAATACACTGCACTGTATTTTTGTTTCGCACTGATGTGCATGAAACGACTCTGTTTTTATAAAAAAAACATTACTTTCGAACAGGCTCTCGGCCTTTCTTTTTTAAGTGGCGCACACATATTAAAGCTTAAAAACAAAACATATAAACTGATCGGGTCCGCGCTGTTTTAAAACATAACAAACGGCCATCTAAAAATGCGATTGTGCGATGTCGCGATGTGCAATGTTGCGATGGGATCACATCGCACATATCTGCGATCAGACGTATGGTGGAACAAACAAAAATTCGATTTGTGAAGTTGCGATCTGCACGATGGCATGATCATGCGATCGCATCGTGGCTCTACCACATCCGCAAGACATTTTAAACTTGGTCGTTGCGATATGCGATTTTGCGATGATGTGATTTTATAGAACGCCGCGTGGTCTATGGGACCCACGAGCCTTCTGCTTTATGGGAAGGCGATTGTTTATATATATAACATATATATATATGTTCGTTCTACATGTGGAACTCGCCATATCAACAAGACACTTTGCAAGATATTCTTGCGTTTTATCTCCACTGCCATTACTCCGCCGATTTAAATTGGTAAGGATTTAAAGCCTGATTCAACCCTGTAACCAAAGCTCTACCTGACGGCATGAATTTGAGTCTTGCATTAAACTCTGCTGATAAAAATCGGCTACCGCCTTCATAAAATATCAAAGGGATCAAAATCCCATCTGCTCTTTACTACACCTGTGTGCTTTCCAATCCTTTTGCAATTTGTTCAAGATTTAAACGACAACCACCTTAGCCTTGGCTTCAATGTGCCGCAATATTTCACTTCTGCAATTAATACTGATTGACTTCAGCAGTTGGAATTAATTTCCAACACTCCCCCTTAATTTCAACTGCTGGGTTTTCCTGTATACCCATGCATTTCCTGAAATGTTCAAAGCTTTTCTGCGCAAGTGGCTTTGTGAGGATATCTGCAAATTGATCCTTTGTTTTGCAATGCTGCAAAACTATCTCACCATTGTTAACCAATTCACGTATGAAATGAAACTTGGTGTTAATATGTTTAGTCCTTTTATGAAAAACAGAATTTTTAGACAATGCAATAGCTGAGCTATTGTCACAAAAAATCACTGTCACTTTTATATGTTCTTGACATAAGCTTCTCAACATTTTTCTCATCCAAACTGCTTGACACGCTGTCACTGTAGCTGCCACATATTATGCTTCTGCTGTAGACAATGCTACAATGGGTTGTTTCTTAGAAGCCCATGAAATGGCTCCTGAACCCATGTGAAAAACATAACCAGAAGTGCTCTTCCGATCATCCACACTTCTAGCCCAATCACTGTCCGTGTATCCAACTAAATCTGAACATTTTGAAGCAGTATAAAAAATACCAAAACTTTTTGTACCTTTAACATACCTCAGAATTCGTTTTGCTGCCTGCCAATGTGCATCCTTTGGCTTTTCCATGAATCTGGAAATCAAACTAACAACATGCATTATGTCTGGCCTAGTTGCAGTCAAATACATAAGGCTGCCAACTATGCTTTTGTATAAGCTAGGATCAAAATCCTTGCTATTGTCCTCTCTACTGAGCTTTAATCCCATCACTGTGGGAGTGATCGTTGCTTTGCTTTCCTGCATGTTAAATATTTCAAGTACCTCATTAACATACTTTGCTTGTGAGATAAAAATCCCATTTTCATCTTGTTCTACTTCTATTCCCAAGAAGTGTCTCAACAAACCCATATCAGTCATTTCAAATTCTTCCTTCATGACTGTTTTAAATGTTCAATAAGTCAATCATCATTACCTATAAAAATAACATCATCAACATATAAGACTACAATCAAGATTTTACTTTTTTTTCTTTGATGTAGAGGGTGGGTTCTCCCTCACACTTTTCAAATTCATTTTCCAGCAGATAGGAATCTATCCTACTATACCACGCTCTTGGCACTTGCTTCAGCCCATAAAGAGCTTTCTTCAACTTGCATACTTTGTGTTCTTTGCCTTCCTTTTCATAGCCAAGAGGTTGTTCAATGTAAACCTCTTCCATTAACACTCCGTTTAGAAATACTGACTTCACGTCCATTTGGTAAAATTTCCACTTGTTTTGTGCTGCTATGGACAACACTGCTCTCACGGTTTCCATTCTGGCAACTGGTGTGAAATTTTCCTCATAATCTATCCCATGCTTCTGTTTATAACCTTTGACAACAAGCCTTGCCTTCTGTCTCTCTATTTTTCCTTCAACATTACTTTTGGTCTTATAGACCCATTTAACACCAATGACATCTTTACCTTTCGGGAGTTCAACCAAATCCCAAGTCTTGTTCCTCTCTATGGCATTTATTTCCTCATCCATAGCTTCTATCCATTTCCTATCCTTGATAGCTTCTTCGAAATGAACAGGATCATCAACATGATAATATAAAGCAAACAAAGAATTGATACCTTCATTTGTTATATCTTGTTCATAAATATCTTTCAAACTTCTGAATTTCTTACCTCTTTCAGTAGGTGTACAAATGCTTGAAGAAGCACTTGAATTTCCTCCTTGTGGTGTGCTTGGAGAAGCACTTTCATTTCTCCTCAAGGGTGTGCTCAGCTGCTCTTTTGTTGGTGTTGCTGTTTGGGGATGTATTTCAGCCAAATCATCATTATTTTCATCATGAGATAAACAATGTTTAACATTCACTGTTTTCTCTATGCTTCCATCCCAAGCTTCCTCTTCAATGAATTGAACGTCTATGCTCACAATAAACTTCTTGGTGGATGGGTTATACAACCTATAGGCCTTGGATTCCTCACTGTATCCAATGAAAATACATTTCCCCCCCTTGTTGTCCAACTTCTTTCTCAGCTGATCCGGAATGTGTGCATAAGGCACACATCCAAAAAATTTCATGTGTGTGACACTGTGCTTTGCGCCACTCCATGCCTCTTCCGACACTTTGTTCATAACTTCCTTTGTAGGAAATCTATTCAAAATATACGCTGCACAATGTACAGCTTCAACCCAATAATCATTAGGCAAATGCTTTGCCTTTAACATACTTCTTGCCATGTCCATTATGGTTTGGTTCTTCCTTTCGGCTACCCCATTTTGTTGCGGAGTATATCTAGTTGTAAACTGATTTTGAATACCATTTTCTCTACAAAAACGTAGAAAATCTTTAGAGATATACTCACCTCCTCTATTAGTCCTTAAGAATTTGATATGCAGCCCACTCTCGTTTTCCACAAGTGCTTTGAAATTGCAAAACTTTTCAAACACTTCACTTTTGTTTTTCAAAAAGTAAACCCAAGTTTTTCTTGTGAAATCATCTATAAATGTTAAGATATAGTGGTTGTTAGCAAGTGATGGAGTTTGCATCGGTCCACACATATCTGAGTGGACAAGCTCTAAAGGTGCTTTTGCCCTTATGCTTTTCCCAGAAGGAAAAATTTCTCTGTGTTGTTTCCCCAAGATACAACCTTTACAAAGGCTGTCCGGTTTCTCTATCAGTGGTAAACCACTTACCATCCCTTTTCTGTTCAAAAAATTAAGACCTCCAAAGTTGAGATGTCCAAATCTCAAGTGCCATAACCAATTATCATCTTTTCGTTCGCTTTGGAAAGTTTCTTGTGCAACTGCTGCTTTCTCTTCACCATTCTTCAAGTCTGCTCTCATTCTGAGAGGGAACATCCTGTTCCTTGTCATCTTCACTTCATAAATACACTGTTTGCTGGGTGGTTTGTCCATGATGGTACAAACATCATTATCAAAAAAAGCATTATACCCCTTATGGACTAGCTTTCCAATACTTAAGAGGTTACACTTCATTCCTGGAACATAATAAACATCTGCTATGGTTTTCTTTGCACCTAATCTTGTTAAAACATTTACATTTCCTTTTCCCATAACAGAAACTTTGCTATCAGTTCCTACTGTGACTTTTGACTGCACACTTTCATCTAACATAGAAAACATTGCTATGTTTCCTGTCTAATGGTTACTAAAACCGGAGTCTAGAAACCATAAATCTTCATTCTTTTCTTCATCCATATTACAAGCTAAGAAAAAATTGTTTTGGCTGACATTTTCTCTAGTGAAATTTGCACTAGTTCTACTTGCCATATCATTCTGCTTCTTTCTACATTCATTAGCGTAATGACCATATTTTTTACAATAATGACATTGGACATTGGATTTATCATACCTTTGTCCTTGAGCATTTTGCTGTCCACTTTGCTAGCTGCTGTCTTGGCCGTGGCTGTGACTTTCACTGTTGCACCTTCCATGTGAATGTGAAGGGTTGTTCCTTCCACCTCTGTTTTGGCTTTTGCCTCTTCCTCTTTTGTTTCCTCTACCTTGCCCTCTTCCTCTTCCGAAAGACATCTGTGTCTTAAAGGCATGTTCCAGAGATGAGTTTTTACTCCTACCCAATCTCTGTTCATGAGTCATCAGTGAGGCATGTAGCTCATCGACTGAAAAACTTGTGAGATCCTTAGTCTCTTCTATGGTGGTGACAATCACATCAAATCTTGAGGGTAAACTTCTCAAGAGTTTTTCCACAATTATCTTGTCTTCAAGAGTCTCTCCATGAGATCTTATTTGTGTGACCATTCCAATCACATGAGTGAAGAATGAGTCAATAGTATCTGAATCTTTCATACAGAGAGTTTCAAAGTCTCTCCTCAGCAACTGAAGTTTTGTTGTCTTCACTTTTTCCATACCTTGATAGGCTATCATGAGAGTCTACCATGCTTCTTTGGATCTCTTAGTAGCTGCTATCCTCAGAAACACACTCTCATGCACTGCTTGATATAAGAAGAAAAGAGCCTTGGCATCTTTCTTCTTATTTCTATTCAGAATCTCTCTTTCTGCTTGAGTTAAAACATAAAACTCCGCTTCATTTGCTGGCTCTTCAAAGCCATCCTCAACAAATTCCCATAAGTCTTGGGAGACAAATAAAGCTCTCATAGTTATTGATCAGTAGTCATAATTTTTCCCATTAAAATGTGGGAGATGGATATTTCCCATACCCATACTAGTGCTGGCTCCAGCCATTCTGCACTCTTAAATATGATTCAAAAACACTTGACTGTGTGTTTAAAATTAACTAACTGTATAGAGAAATACCTTTGGATTCTTTTTGTCTGAGTCTTCACACTGCGAGAGAAGCTTCTGCAACAAAGAAATCCTTTCCTTCAGCTTATTTGACCTTCAAATAGCCTGGACTAGCTCTGATACCATGTTGGAATTTCTGAGAATTCCAGAACAAACAGTGGAGAGAGTAATACTCTCCTCTTTAACACAGAGCAATTACTAAAATTCTCACAGGAAACAAAGTTTCAACTCATAAAACAAACTTTTATTCCATAAAAAATGTTGTTACAAATTCTTCCTCTAACAGAGGGATTTACAAAATAGTGACTGCTTCAAAGCATAGTTCACAGAGAAGACCTCACTGTCTCTCAAATAAAACACTTTGTCTTTCTTTGAAAAAATACGCTGCACTGTATTTTTGTTGCGCACTGCTGTGCATAAAACGACTCTATTTTTTATAAAAAAAACATTACTTTCGAACAGGCTCTCGGGCCTTTCTTTTATAAGTGGCATGCACATATTAAAGCTTAAAAACAAAACATATAAACTGATCGGGTCCATGCTGTTTTAAAACATAAAAAACGGCCATCTAAAAATGCGATTGTGCGATGTCGCGATGTGCGATGTTGCGATGGGATCGCATCGCACATATCTGCGATCAGACATATGGTGGAACAAACGAAAATGTGATTTGCGAAGTTGCGATCTGCGCGATGGCACGATCATGCGATCACATCACGGCTCTACCACATCCGCAAGACATTTGAAACTTGGTCATTGCGATATGCGATTTTGCGATGATGCGATTTGTGATCGCATCGCAAATCTATTATACAACGTCGCGTGGTCTATGGGACCCACGGGCCTTCTGCTTTATGGGAAGGCGATTGTTTAGATATATAACATATATATATGTTCGTTCCGCATGTGGAACTTGCCATATCAACAAGACACTTTGCAAGATATTCTTGCGTTTTATCTCCACTACCATTACTCCGCCGATTTAAATTGGCAAGGCTTTAAAGCCTGATTCAACCCTGTAATCAAAGCTGTGCTTGCTGGCATGACTTTGAGTCTTGCATTAAACTCTGCTAATAAAAATCGGCTACTGCCTTGATAAATTATCAAAGGGATCAAAATCCCATTTGCTCTTTACTGCACCTGTGCGCTTTCCAATCCTTTTGCAATTTGTTCAAGATTTAAATGGCAACTGCCTTAGTCTTGGCTTCAATGTGCCGCAATCTTTCACTTCTGCAATTACTGTTGATTGACTTCAGCAGTTGGAATTAATTTCCAACAATGGTTGTTAATTCCTTCCATAGACATTTTACTATATTGGCAGGGATAAATAATATTATTCAGAATATTATTGCCACTAGGTACCAAATCAGATCTCGATTGCTGGTGGAAATCAACATGCACAAAAATGTGCCTTGGATATCTCCTTCTGATTGGGAGAAACAATTGTCAAGGTAAGAAGTCATTTGAGGAGCGGCATGAAAATTCAGTAGCTCAACTCTTCGTCTCGAGTTGCTGAGTTGGTCCTACCAATGCAATCTATCACTAATAAACTAGAGGATTGGAACTATATTTCCCTTATTACAACTCAGGCGCTAACTGGTAAAATGCATGGAGGCATACGCTATCCTCATAAGGGTTGATCAAGAAGTCCAAGTCATCAAATTGCCTAGGCGGCATGATGTTTAAATGATATCGTTATCATCTTATATTTACTTTACTTACTTTATTTTTATTTTATTGTCGAAAACAATTATCAAACAGTTTTCTAAAACAATATTCTTTAAAACCCATTTTTCCCGTAATGGGGGGTTTGTTAGTAGCATGGTTTCTAATTTTGAAGTCTGGTCCTGGCAATTTTTTTCATTTTGTTTTGTCTGTTATACTAAATTGCATATAACCACAAATTAAATGTGAGGCCTGACCTCATTTAGGCATATAGATATTTACTGTTGTGTTCCGATATCGATACTATCATCATGATTGATGAATGATTAACCTTGAATTATAAGTGGCCTAACACTTATCTTTCATTGATATGATTCATGTTTTAAAGTGAATTCAATTCTAAGTGTTACGATTCTTTGTTGATATGTTCGTTCCATATTAAAGTCTACGTTGTTTTCTGGAAAATCAACATTTTATTCTTGCATGAACTTCAGTCATAATATATACTATTTAACTATTTTTTAGCATAGAGTAGAATTTATATGCCTGCACCTACTGCACATCATGTCTTTTAACTCGAGCACAACGTTATTTTGAAATTGAAGTTTTTATTTTATTATTATTTAATTTTTTCACTTTCCTTGTTTTCTGTTATCTATCACAGTGTATTTTGTGATTACTTACTTCCTCGTTGGGAATTTGACTTCCGAATGGCTTTTCATCAGATGTTTTCCTCCCTATTGTGAATACCACTGTTATCTACTACAACTACAAATACTTATATCTGGTCTAATTCTATCCGCCTATTGAAGATCTATAATTATATTACAGGGTTATCCCCTGTGGTGTACTGAAGACCATTAGTTACACCTAGAGAAGGTGGGATATTTGGTGCTCATTGAATGTGTGCTTAAATTTTTTACATGTGGGAACAATTTGTGCCCCAACAAGGGTTATTCATTTAGTCTGAATCATGATTTTTTATGAGCTAGAACAATGAACGTAATTCGACTGAAGTTTCCATATTTATATTTTGTTATACTTTATAATCTGTATTATGGAAGCTATTCTTGCTTTCTCGTGGCTCCCTCTTGATACTTACTGGTAGATATAGAATTTTATTCTACAAGAATAGTTGGCTGGTCTAAAAACGGTAATTTATAACTGTGTGTGTGCGTTTACCTTGCCTTAAATTAAAATGTTACATTGAATCATGATCTTAGCTATATTTATAATGTATTTAGATTTTTTTACATTTGTGTCGACTTTTCTACTATTCATTTCATTTTAAGTCATTTACATTTTCTTCACATTGATCTTGTCATACACATGTTGTGTAATTCCAATATAAATCTTAAATTTGTAGGCCCTAACTCTTACCTATAGCAATGGTTCTTTCTCTTAACACAGATATATATTTATTTTTTCTCTGTGTATTGTCAATATGTTCGGTCATATCTATAATTTCATGTATACGGGAATACGAATTCCCACGAATATTTTACATGATTCTTTTTTTGTTTAAAATAACATAGTGGTGTAGTGGTGTTGTGGTGAGCAGAGAAACTCTCTCACCATATTCTTATGAGAAGATAGGTCCTTAAAATTTTAACATGCGCTTGCGTTGTCTTTATCGCTACCCAAATCTAAACTATATCATGTTTAAAAGTTTTTCATAGCCTCCTAAGTATGACCACTACAGTTTATCATATTATGATACAAAATCTAGCCAGGTAGAGCGCCTACCTGCTTAATAATTATCCAGAAACATAATATCGAGAGTAGCTTTAAATCCTAACAAAATTAGGTATTAAATTATGAATATTTGTAATAAAGTTTTGGGTGTTGAGGCGACTGAATATACACATATATCACCAAATATTTAACTAAATGCCATTAATGTTCTGATGCTAACTTTGAATGCTGACAACATGGTTGCATGTGCCATGCTCCAGTCATCCTACGTAACTTTCTTTCATAATTTTAATTGAACTTGAGTTCCACTTTCGAGGAATTCCTCTCATTTTCCTTTTATAATATAGAGGTAGTCCTTAATATAGATATATTACCTCAATATATCTATATTTCTGAAAGCGAATAATACAGAATACTTATTAGCTTTACTTAGTCCACCCAACATTCCGTCAAACAATAATAATAATAAACTATTAACTAATAGTTTAATCTATAATTTTCGCTCCATAATTTTGACCATTTAGTTATCATGCCAAAGAATAAAATATTCTTACCCCATAAAAGTCACTAGAGTATCAATTATGAACGATATTCATTACAAAGTCTAAAAAGATATTTATATAATAACACTATGTATATTATAGGTTTTAATAGTGTAAAATGATATACAAAAGAATTCTTAAAACATAAAATAAATAATAGCAAGAGTATAAAACCTAAAATAAATATAACGTTAATATTTTATTTTGGATGTGAAAATTAAGATTACTAGCATAATTTTTCATTATATTACTTTTAATGTTACAATACACACACACACACATATATATATAAGTATTCATAAACCCCAATCCATTAACCTTGGGTTATAAAGCGCAGTTCCCTTGACCAGATCTATAAATTATCATGGGCAAAAAACCACCATGCCCAAAATCATGTGCTAAACCCATACATAAAACCATACGTAGGTAAACCCACCTAATATAGGGTCTAAAAGTATTTTCTTAGGGCGTTGTTCCTAGCATAAGTGAAGGGGGCGTTGACCACCCCTCCTCTTACCACCCGCTCCGCGCGTGGAGCTAGTCATGGAAATAATATAACACACACCCAACACATGCATAACTAGTACATAGACCTCGAACAAGAGAAGACATATGAAGCCATCATGACTGCTTGACCAACACATCACCCATCTATTCTAAGAGGTAAACCATGCATTATCATTTATTAGGTCGTAGATTCATTGCTCATTCATTTCAAATCAAGACATGATGGGAACCATACATTATGTTTGTCATGAAACAAATTCATAACCAACATATAGACAAAAAGAATAATGAGGATACAACATCCATAAATGCCACATATAATCTAGTACATTTACACATGAAATACCAAGGAAAGGAATTCTTATTGATGAATGCAAAATCCAACCCGGTCTGGGACTACCACATTCTAACCAGGCCTTCCCGAGGCTAAACCACCTCACCCTCATCAATATAAATCAGCTTTACCACAATCCTCGATGGATCACAAGGCCATAAAAAAGCATGTATTCCATCTGATTTCTCCACCTACATCACGAGGAATTTCCATGTTTCCTAGTCACTAGGCTTTACCACAACCAACAGTTCGATCTAGGGATCAGTGGGCCATAATCGAGACACCACCCTCCAGGATTTACCATATATCCCGTTATTCACTAAAAAGGATTCCTAGGTGCGATCAATGGAAATCACCTCTAAGTTTTAATGTATATCTCTTCATTCACCGATCAAGGATTCCTAGGCCTACCGAGGCACACAATATATGACTTTACTGCAACCCACATTTCAGTTTAGGGGTGATTACTCTAGGGGCTTTACCCCAATCCATATTTTGGTTGAGGGATCACTAGGCCATGTGTTCTTTCATTTGGAGATCCACCTCACTTAGATTTGAATCCATCTAGTAGTCTAGCTCAACCAAAAAATGAGAACCCCATCATAGCATGACTATCATGAAATGGCAAGGAAAGGCTGAAGAACACTGTCACACCTTGGAAAATCCATGCCAATGACAACAAGATAATCAAGAACACACATGCATAACCATGCATGTCAAATCTAGTGATGAAATCAGACGTGCAAATTGATACCTTCAAGTAAACTCGTTGTAGCTGCTTGATCCCACTCTTCCTTGCTTGATCCCTATTTTCCTTTCATGATCCAAAGCTAAAGTGTTCCAAGAAAAATCGAAGTGTTCAAGAATGAGAGAGAGAGAATCGAGAGATAGTTCCAAAAATAAACCGACAAAAGGTAACAATTGATCATCAAATGCCTTTTTATTAATGTGTCCTCTATCTTCTTCATTTTCCATTATTTTCCCTTCATTTTCCTCCTCACATGCAACCTATGACATTTCACCATCCTTTTCTCCTAAATTCGTTTATTTTTATAAATAAATTGAGAAAATGCCATTTCTCCTTTTCAAAGCCTTTTTTATTTCCTTAGCCATAATAACCAAAATGAACTCCCACACTAGGATTTTTTTCCCAAGCATTAAAATTAGAATAAGTGTCCCATAAATGTGGTTATTTCTTTTCCTTTATTAAGATTATTTACATGGAATTTTGACGAGGGTTGCTACACATCTTATCTCCATCAAGGCTCAATCAACCATGTTCAACCATGGTCAGCCTTCTTAACCCTCTTCAAATGGTAATGAGACAATTTTTGTATCATTCATGTAACATTAATGTAAAATGAACCATGGTCAACATTAATGTAACAATATAAAAATTGAAAACATTAATGTTGCATTGATATATTAATGTAACATAAATACATTGTTATATTTATGGTTAACCATGGTCAAACTTATTCAACCATGTTAATCCACAATCAACATTCTTCATCCTTAGTCAACCTCGTGAACCATAGTTAACCATGATAAACAAAGGTCAACCATAATATTCCCTTAATCCCGACTCAAGTGTGGTAATAATTATCAATAATGGTCAACTAAGGTTAACCATCGTAATCATTGTAAATCAAGGTCAGCATAGGTCAACCATGGTAATCACTGCCAATCATGTTTAACTGAACTCAATCTCTATAATCATTTTCAATTATGTTCAATTATGGTCAACAATTTTCTCCCTTAACCAATAATGGTCAAACCTCTTCAAACATGGCCATCCTCATCAACCATCATCAATCCCATCAACCCTCTTCAAAAATTAATGTAACATTTTTGTAGCATTAATATAAAATAAACATTGACATTAATGTAAGATTACATGGTCGACCATTGTTGGCAATGGTTAACATTTAATGTTACATCACTGTAACCATGTAACAATAGTGAGTCATCGATAACAATGGTAAACCAAAGTCAATCATAAGCTTTCGTCTTAATGCCTAGTCAACCATGGTAATCATTACAGTCATGTCAAATGAGGTCAACTATTGTCGACCTTAACCAACACTGATTGACCTTCTTCAACCATGGTCAACCTTGTGAACCATGTCCATTTTAATTAACCCACTTCAACTATTAATGCAATATTAGTTGTAAAATTAATATAAAATTAACATTAATATTAATGTAACATGAACCATTGTTAGTGCCTTTGGCCAACTCAACTAGCGATGGCCATGTAAATGAAGTATTATGCGCGAGGAGGTTTGGAATTCAAATCCCCCTCATTCACAGTGGGTGCATGTAACATCCCAATTTTCTATGCTTTTCAAGTTAGACATTTGAAAAAAAATCCAAAGGGGAGTGAACCCCAATGGAGAATTATTATGTGGATTTATTTAAATAATTATTAATGAAAAATAAATAGAATTTTTATGTGTGAACTATGAATAGAAGATTTTGGAGGTCATAAATCTGATCCATGAGGATATGGACCAGGAAAGACTTTCCCAAAAACCTTTCAGAAAAACCTTGAAAGGAATATTTCTAAATTAGATTGGGAGAGAAAAATCTAATTCCCCAATAAAGAGGAATGTAATTGGGAAGAGGTGGAGAAGCTACAAAAGTGAAAAAAGACAGCTTTAAAGGACCGTATTGAGGGCAGCCTAGGAAAAAATAAGAATAAATCATCCTGGAAATTATGGACACAGAATTCAGAAACAGGCTTTGGGAAAGCATGGCTTAAGTAAGCTGCTCCAGAACAGACTGAGGTTGGTTTGTACATGGGGAGATCTCAACTCGGGGGTGAATTTGGGAGACAAAGAATTCTAAGGTTGGGAGGACTGGTCATAGTTATTGGTATGCACAAATAATACTGAAAATTCTTTTAAGCTTGTCAAACCAATGCTTTATGAAGTTCTAAATTATTATTACACTTGTTTCATAAAATATTAGAATGATTAATATTTGAGTACCTCATATTTTTATAACCTAAATTCAGTAATTGAACTTTAGTAAGTTTAGTAGTAGAGGGGGAAGGAATATCAGGAACCATCTCCCAGAATGTCGAAACCATTCGCTAGTTTGGATCTGGGGATAAGTACCCTGTAAAAAAATTTCAAATTTATTTATATCAATGATGCTATGAAAAAATATAAGTTACAAGCAGGGTAAATCAGATACTATACTAAATATTGGAATATATGAAAATAAAACATTATATCTGAAATAAATCGTGGCATCATGTTTTAAAAATTGTCTTTAATTATTTATGTGTGTTAAATAATAAGTTATATTGATACATATAACTGTAATGAGTAAGGTTCAAGAAACAGAAGAGGGAATGAATTAGTTTATACCAGGTTTTTAGTTCACTGAAATAAAAACTATAGAAACCCATGTATACACAGGAACAAAATTATTTTTATAAATAAAATAAAAACTATACTTATAGCTCCTTGGTATAGAAAATTTATAATGTCTAGTGTTTATAAACTACGGTAATGATGAAATGAAATATATAGTTTAGCACATAATAAGGATATAAATATTTTCTAAAATGAAACTCAAAAACATGTAAGTCCTAACAGAAGAGAAATAATAATTTTTGTTTTTTGTTATTGATATGCAAGAAGTAAAGCATATATCCCCTCAGAATAAGAGAAAACTGGAAGGAATTTATCAACAAATTTATACTACAATCCATTACCATACGTTGAGAAAAGAAAATCATTGAAATAAAATTATAGTTTCATCAAAAATCTGCAAGTAGGATGATTGTATTTAAATAGGCAATAAACTATAAATGAAGAATAAATTGTATAAGATGTTGTAATGAGTTATATTGTTAACTATACGACTTGTGAAATGTAGAAAAATCCTAACTATCAAAATACAATAATAATCCATTGAATTTAATACGGGTCCTGAGTCTGAGAACAACCCAGAAATGAAAAAGGTTTCATGAGTGATAATGTCCATTTAAAATACATGCGTATAGGTTACATTAAAAACACATTGCAGTTTCAATTTATCTTCACTGTAATAATACTTTGTAAATTCGAGGTACGTTAGCAGTAGCAGTGATAACCACCTCTAGGAAGGGACAAGAAACTGTAGTATAAATGAAAAATGATACATTCTATCCAACGAAAATGTATAAAACCGACCTGTGAGAATGTGAAATAAATTAGAGTAAAAAATTTTCATATGGTAATGAATAGTGTGTAGGGCGATATGAGACATGAATTGGACCATTACCTGAGTTGTAAACCAAACATCAAAAAGAAAAATTTTAGCCCCAAAACGTTTATCGAATCGAAAATTATGCTATGGACATAAAAACGAAAAGTTAAGAAAATGAAGTTACCTGATAAATCATATGCTGCAACTAACAGGTGAGAAGACTGGCTGACTTCGTTTATGTTGCCAAGAAATTCACACTTCAAATTTCTGCTCTGAGGGTGTGGGGCATGCAAGTTTCAGATATAAAAACCCTTGTTAGTAAACGCAGAGGAAGTGAAATAGAAAAACGAAAAATTTCAAAGGATTCTCGAACATAATTTGATATGTATATATATTTACATATCATAAGTTCTATCAAATATGAAATAGTCTTGGTTTCCAAACTGGTAAATTATCCAACGAAAACTTCCATAGCACATCCATAAAAAAAACCTACAAGCTCTGTCTCATGGATAGTAGGAAAGTAAATAAAAGGGTATACGCCTAAATCATGGGATAGATATATAAATTTCTGGGTGGGAGAAAGACATTCTTTTTAAGTTGTAGAAAAGCTTGACAAGAAATTTAAATATAAAGCCATAGTAGATAAACCCTTCGATAAATGCAAGAACGAATGTCTGAGATAAAAGGGTAAGTTACTTACTAGTTGAGTTGAACCACAATACGCTGAGATGACCAAGAAATATTCCTGTATAACACACTGTAGTAAACTTGTGTAGATGTGGAGTGCCTTCCATAGAAATTCAATGAAGAAATGAATTCGAATACAGTAAAGGATTCGTCTTAGACCCCCTTTTGTCGAAGGAAACGCTAGAATTATTTCCACCCTACAAGTGGCACGATCTGCAGAGTTGTATATACGGTCACCAGATCTCTCACGAAAGTCTCGAGGAATTAAAAATGTATCAGGTTGATTCCCCATCCAACGTAAATGTCATTTATGATACACCATAGTAGAATGTACCAAAACCACCTAGAAAACCATGAAACCAATGAAAAGTAGCGTGTTTGAATTCTCATATTCATGTTTACCAGCTCCATGGTAAGGCGAATTAAATATGACATTAAATAATTTTACTACGTGGTACTGGAAAGATCCCAGGAGGTCAATTCGAAATCCGTTACAAAGTTCTGGAGATGGATTGGTGGATGACACAAATCAAGTGCAATTTAGTCTTAGGCATTACAATTATAATTTCAATTTTTATGTGGAGTGATCAGATAATGTCAAGTCATGAAGAAGTTAAGTTATTGGAAACGATATAGGTTTAGTGAGAAAACCTTATGTAAAAATAATTCAAAGTAACAAATAACTAATTAAGGTCGAAAGTTGAGTTAATATACATACATACATATATATATATATATATATATATATATATATATATATATATATATATATATATATATATTATATCATGATTTTGAATTTACAATTAATGGTATATGTGATATATGAAGCTTTGACTTAGTATATATATATATGGAATGATTGTTAATAAATTTAAGAAGGTTGATGATTTAAAGGATTAAAAGTTTAATGATTTAAAGGATTAAAAGTCAAAACGAGAAATTTTAACAATAGATAGCAAGGAGAAAAAATTATCATAAGATTGAAAAAAAAAAATTGAGATAATGAGAGGCATTACAAATGGTATCAGAGCCCAAGTTAGAAAACTCCAGGTTGTTTTTGTGCTCATTGTTAGGAGATTATATATATATATATTGAAAAAAAATGCTACTGATGTTGTTTTGTTTAACAGTAAAAAGGTACTGAAACTAAAAAGTCAGTGGCTGAAGAAAATGAGCTCTATGTCGATCTAGGTGGTGGAGATAACACACCAGATCCCAATTCTCCTTTGATGTCTATGTTGCATAGGATGCAACGGGATATGGCCCAGCTAAGAAGCCAAAATGATAGGCTATCTTTAGCTAGTGAGGAGCAAGAAAAAATGATAAGAGAACTGACTTCGCGGAAAAGCCAAGAAGGTGAAGGTTCCGGAAGGAAGAGAAAATACAGGGTCAATCTCTTAGATGATTATGAGGAAGATGACGCCACTAGACAATAGTCTAGACAGAAGAAGGAATTATAGGGTGAATTCTGGAAAATAAAACCTCCCTCCTTTGATGGAGAGAAGGAGGAAGATGCTGAGGCATGGTTATTAAACATGATTAAATATTTTTAGGTCTACGAGTACGAAAGCGATCTAAGGTCCAGATTAGCCATCTACCAACTGCAAGGTAAGGCTACCTTGTGGTGGGAAGAAATAAATATGGTTCATGCTATTGATGAGAAAACAGTGACCTGGGTAGATTTTCAAGTCAAGCTTAAAAACCGATATTTGAACGAATGCTACTATGATGACAAAGCAAAAGAGTTTCATCAACTCAGATTGGGAAAAATCACCATAGATGAGTTTTTCACCAAGCTCACAAATCTATTACGATATGTTCCTTACATTCGTGAGGAGAAAGAAAAGGTACAAATATTTTTGAAATGCTTGCCTACTATGTACAAGGAGAAAATAGAGTTCGATAATCCAAAAACAATGGACGAAGTGGTGAGGAAAGCCAGATTATGCTACCAGCAATTTAAGGGAAAGAGTGAACAAGGGAAGAGCTGGAAAAACAAGAGTGAATTCAAGGGAAAGAAACATAAACCAGCTTATTTGAAGAACTTTGGCAGGAATCATCAGCGAAAGAAATTTAACAAAACAAATGAAAGTCAAATTGCTCAATCTCAAATTCGTTCAAAGAAAATAGACGGGAATAATAAGAAGGAAGGAACTGTAAAAATGCAGGAGCCTTTGATGTGTTGGGGTTGTGGAGAACCTGATATTTTGAGGGACTACCCACACCGAAATATTCAGATGGTTCTGAGAGATAGAGAAGCTACCACAGTGAATGACATAGCAAGGAATATCCCCACTATTAGTGCAGCCTTGGAGAACCGACAAGAAGAACACTAGTCTACTATGGTCGAGATGGAAGGTAAAATTTCTGATCAATATGTTACAGTTTTAATTGACCTGGGCGGTTCTTTGAGTTATATTAGTCCACAAGGTGTAGAAAAATGTAAACTTAGCACAGAAATGTTTCAACAGCCTTGGTTGGTCCAGTTAGCTACCGAAACCAAACGCAAGGTAACTCATAAGCTACCTAAAACATCTATTAAATTGAATGATTATCAAACAGAAGTAGATTTAAACATTTTTCCATTAGGTTCCTATGATTTATAGATAGGAATGGACTGGTTAGAAAAGAAAAAGACCATGCTGAATTGTTGGGACAAAACTCTGCACTACATAGATGCTGAAGGAAAACCCTTTATACTCAAAGGAAAACCAAAACCAATCTCAGTAAGACAAATATCAGCCCTTCAGTTAAAAAGAACTGCTAGAAATGGGTATGAAGTATATGCTGTACATGTTGAAGAACTAGGACAACAACCTAAAGAAAACTTGTTGGACACCTTGCCAGTGATTAGGGAGTTTAAAGAAGTGTTTCCGAATGAGATTCCTCATCTTCCCCCCAAAAGGAAAATTGATTTTACTATTGATTTAGTGTCGGGTGCAACTCCAGTTTCTAGAGCCCTTTATCAAATGATCCCCCCTGAACTAATGGAGTTAAAAATGTAATTACAAGAATTGATGGACAAAGGTTACATCAGACTGAGTGTATCTCCTTGGGGAGCACTGGTGATGTTCGTGAAAAATAAGGATGGAACCTTCAGGATGTATATTGATTATCTTCAACTGAATAAGTTGATAATAAAAAACAGGTACCCATTGCCTAGAATAGACGACCTTCTTGATCAGGTTAGAGGAGCTTCAGTATTCTCTAAGATTGACTTAAGGATTAGTTATCACCAACTCAGAATTAAGGAGGAAGATATCAGTAAAACAACTTTTCGAACCAGGTATGGTCACTACGAATTTTTAGTCCTACTTTTCAGTTTGACAAATGCCCCTGCCACTTCTATGTGTTTAATGAATAGCGTCCTGAATAAATACTTAGACAAATTCATACTAGTATTTATAGATGACATTCTAATCTATTCAAAAAGTGAGGCATAACATAAATAACACCTTAGAATTATGTTGCAGACTCTTAAGGAGAATCAGTTGTATGCCAAGTTTAGAAAATGTGAATTTTATAAGGATAAAATTCAATATTTGGGGCATATAATTTTAGAATAAGGATTGGCTGTTGACCCTGAGAAAATAAAGTCCATTAGAGAGTGGCCAGTATCGACTGATGTCTCAGCGGTAAGATCATTTATGGGGATTGCAGGGTACTGCCGAAGTTTTGTAGAAAGATTTTCTGCCTTAGCTTATCCTATAATGTCATTACAGATGAAAGGTGCAAAATTTGAATGGACTGAAAAATGCCAAAATAGCTTTGAACAACTGAAATTAAAACTTACTGCAACACCCATTCTGAAGACTGCAGATCCTGATAAAGAGTTTGTAGTGTGTAATGATGCGTGTGGAGAGGGATTAGGTGGAGTTATATTTGAAGAGAATTATGTTATTGGATATGAATCTAGAAAACTTAATAAATATGAACAGAATTACAGTGTATATGATTGTGATTTAGCTGATGTAATTCATGCTTTGAAGATGTGGCGACACTATCTTCTAGGAAAGAAATTTATATTGATGACAAATCATATTAGCCTCAAGTATTTCTTTACTCAAACAGATTTGAATGCTCGACAAGCCAGATGGTTGTCCTTTCTGAGTGAATTTGATATGAAAATAAAACATATCAAAGGAAAAGAAAACAAAATTGCTGATGCTCTATGCAGGAATTCTTTCCAAGACATAAGTAACATTGGGAGTAGTGCTAGTTTTGACTTAGAATGATTAGTAAAAATGGTAGCAGATCAAGATCCCAACTATGAGAAACTGCAAATTCAAATGCTAAAAAAATAAATTAAAGGGTATACACAAAATCAGAAGGCACTGATTTGTTATAGAGAAAGATTGTACATCCCCAATGTAGACTCTTTGAAAAAATAAATAGTAGATGAATATCATAAACAACCGTATTTAGGACATCCTGGATATTAGAAACTACTTACAGCCTTGAAAAATAAATTATTTTGGCCAAAAATGAAAAAAGACGTGGCCAACAACTTAGCCACATGCATGGAATGTCAACTAGTCAAAGTTGAACATCAACATCCAATTGGCCTCCTAAATCCCTTAACAATTGCAGAATGGAAATGGAAAATTGTTTCTATGGATTTTATAAATGGGTCACCTAGAACAAAGTACCAGCATGACTCAGTGATGGTAGTGGTAGATACATTAACAAAGGATGCACATTTCATACCTGTGAAATCTACTTTTCGGATAGCCCAAGTAGCAAATGTGTTCCTGAAGGAAATTGTAAGGCTACACGGGGTTTCTAAAGTGATTATTTCAGATAGAGACGCCAAGTTCAAAGTGGCCTTCTGGAAGAGTCTGTTTGGAGGCATGGGCACTAAATTGAATTTTATTACTACCTATCACCCACAGAAGGATGGTCAAACTGAGAGAACAAATCAAATTCTGTAGGATATGCTCAGAATGTATGTGATGGATAGGCCAACTATGTGGGAAGACTATTTACATTTAGTCAAATTATCTTATAATAACAACTACCAATCTTCCATCAAAAGGAGTCCATTTGAGGCACTCTATGGAAGAAAGTGCCACACTCCTTTAAGCTGGAGCCAACCTAAAGATAAGTTAGTACTTGGGCCAGATGCTCTACAACAAATGAAAAGGATTGTAAAACAAATACATAGAAAGATAAAGACAGCTCAAGATCGACAGAAAAGTTATGCCGACAAGAAGAGAGTTCACCGAGAGTAAAAAGTGGGTGACCATGTATATTTGTGGATTAAACTCAAAAAGAGCACTCTGCATACTGGAAATTGTGAAAAATTGGCTCCTAGATACTTGGGCCTTTTGAAGTCTTAGAAAGGGTGGGACCAGTGGCTTATAAATTGGCCTTACCCTCCCATGTTAAAGTTCATAATGTGTTTCATGTTTCTTTATTGAAAATATATGTACATGATCCTGCTCATATTGTTGATTGAAATGTGATTCAGGTGGAACCAGAAGGGGAGTTCCTTCCATAGACGCTTCAAATACTAGAGCGGGAAGAAATTGAACTACAAAACAAAACAATAGCCGGAGTAAAAATGTAGTGGAAACACTTTACTGCTAAAGAGGCTACATGGGAAAGAGAAGCTGAGATGATGGAAAAATAAACATCTTTATTTTCATAATGAACTATAGTAGATAGTCTCTTAACACCAAGGTCGGTGTTTGTTTTCAGAGGGGGAATGTGTAACACACCATGTTTCTATGCTTTTCAAGTTAGACATTTGAACAAAAATCCAAAGGGGAGTGGACCCCAATGGAGAATTATTGTGTGGATTTATTTAAATAATTATTAATGAAAAATAAGTAGAATTTTTATGTGTGCACTATGACTAGAAGAGATTGGAGATCATAAATCTGATCCATGAGGATATGGACTAGGAAAGACTTTCCCAAAAACCTTGAAAGTAATATTTCTAAATTAGATTGGGAGAGAAAAATCTAATTCCCAAATAAAGAGGAAAGTAATTGGGAAGAGGTGGAAAAGTTGGAAACGTGAGAAAGACAACTTTAAAGAACCCTATTGAGGGCAGCATAGGCAAAAATAGGAAGAAAGCATTATGGAAATTCTAGATGCAGAATTTAGAAACAAGCTTGGGGAAAGCATGGCTTAAGTAAGCTGCTCCAGAATAGATTGAGGTTGGTTTATCCTTGGGGAGATCTCAGCTTGGGGGTGAATTCAGGAGACAAAGAATTTTAAGGTTGGGAGGACTCATCATAGTTATTGGTATGCACAAATAATACTGCAAAATATTTTAAGCTTGTCAAACTAATGTTTTATGAAGTTCTAAATTATTATTATGCTTGTTTCATAAAATATTAGAATGTTTAATATTTGAGTACGTCATACTTTTATAATCTAAATTCAGTAATTGAACTTTATTAAGTGTAGTAGTAGAAGGGGAACGAATATCAGGAATGATCTCCTAGAATCTCGAAACAATTGGATGGTTTGGATCTGGGGATAGGTACCCTATAGGAAAATTTCAAATTTAGTTATATCAATGATGCTATGAAAAAATATAAGTTACAAGCAGGGTAAATCAGATATTATACTAAATATTGGAATATATGAAAATAAAGCATTATATCTGAAATAAATCGTGGTATCATGTTTTAAAAACTGTCTTTAATTATTTCTGTGTGTGAAATAATAAGTTATATTGATACATATAATTGTAATGAGTAATGTTCAGGAAACAGAAGAGGGAATGAATTAGTTTATACCAGGTTTTTAGTTCGCTAAAATAAAAACTATAGAAACCCTTGTATATACAGAAACCAAATTATTTTTATAAATAAAAGAAAAACTATACTTATAGCTCCTTGGTATAGAAATTTTATCATGTATAGTGTTTATAAACTACGGTAATGCTGAAATGAAATAAACATTTTAGCACATTATAAGGATATAAATATTTTCTGAAATTAAACTCAAAAACATGTAATTCCTAACAGAAGAGAAATAGTAATTTTTTTCTGTTATTGATATGCAAGAAGTAAATCATAGATCCCTTCAGAATAAGAGAAAACTGGAAGGAATTTATCAACAAATTTATACTATAATCCATTACCATACGTTGAGAAAAGAAAATCATTGAAATAAAATTATAGTTTCATAAAAAAATTGCAAGTAGGATGATTGTATTTAAATAGGCAACAAACTTTAAATGAAGAATAAACTATATACAATGTCGTGCTGAGTTATATCGTTAACTATACGACTTGTGGAATGTGGAAAAATCCTAACTATCAAAATACAATAACCATACATTGAATTTCATACGAGTCCTGAGTCTGAGAACAACCCAGAAATGAAAAAGGTTCCACGAGCGATAATGTCCATTTAAAACACATGCTTACCCATTTTCTGTGACGTATCTCGAAATCGAATCTGCGAAATATTGTACATTTCAGTCTTTCACTATGTTCGCTTTGTTGGGATTTTGTTGTTGCAGGTTCGCCTCTTCCAGCTGGAAATAATTTAGTTTCTTTCATTTAAACCACACTTCTTTATGTAACACTCACAAGCTTTAGGGTTTTCTTTATCGTTTTACAGGCTGGAAAAATGTCTGAAATTCAGTATTCTAAGAAATATTATGACGATAACTACGAGTACAGGTTATAAAATTTCTCATTCCAAGGCATTTTAAAGATTTATTCTCACAAGTTCTGCTCTTAGGTTCTACAGATTAAATTAGTGTTTGAAGACTAAATTCGATTAAAAAATCCTCTTATGTTTGAGTCTCATGTTTGTTGAAGACTAAATTCTCATTCCATGTCATTTTAAAGATTTATTCTCACAAATTCTCCTCTCAGGGTCTACAAATTAGGGTATGAAGACTAAATTCGATAAAATATCCTTTTCTGTTTCAGCGGGGATAATGCTTTGAGTCTCATGTTTGTTTGTATGTTCAGGCATGTGACGCTTCCCCCAGATGTTGCGCAGCTTATTTCGAGGGATCGCATTTTGAGCGAGGTAAGCCTCTGGCCGAATTTAATGCCATTATTTTTTGTGTTATGGTTATCATTTCGTTTAATAATAGGAAAATAAATAGCATGTTGCATCTGTTGGGAACTTAGGATTTAGCTTTCAGTTACAATATTTTAACAACATTATATAAATATTTAACATCAATGTTAAGCATATTTTGAAAAGATATTTAGTATGGGATCTTTCTTTTAAGTATTTTTCTTGCCCAAGATTTTCCCTATTGCCCTAGAAATTCCAAGGGATATTATTGCCTGAGATTTTCTATCGGAAGGGTTAACTTTCCCTATATCACATGGGCTGAATTTAATTAACTAAATTGCATATTTTGCAATATTCTTTTCTTTACTATATGTTCAAAATATTCTGGAATTTGTAACTACATGTATCTTAAACTGAATTTAGCTTCTACATATTTAAAATATACATCATATTTTTGAAATTTTTTAAAATCTACGAATGGTCTTCAATTAAAAATGACTAATTTATAAATGGTTATAAATTAAAAATGACTACCTACACGCAAACTTATTTTTATATTTTAGAGAAAGCTCTACGAAAGTACTCACAAATGAGACTCTCCTTTGCAATTTATTGTGGGATTTTCTGATGTGAGTGGGCTCTTATTTTCGCTCATAGTCGTTGGAATTTAATTCCAACTGCTACACACAGCAGCAGGACAACCAAATTCAACCAAGATGGGATTGGCAAGACAACAAAATTAATTGCTGATGGAAATTCAAAGGACAGTGGCAGCAGCAAGAAATCTCCACATTTGATCTTCATGCAACCAGTCTCCTCTGCAATTAACGATTCACCCACTAGCATTAAAACCCTCACCAAACAAATTTAACACGAGAGGAAATTTACCGCCAGATTGAAAGGGCCACGTGGAGTAAATATATTGGATCACGTGAATTTGGAGGAAATCTGAAAACACAAAATCCGGACCTGAATTTTTATAGGATGTATTCTATGGAGAATTCGCATAACACTTTGGGCCTACGTCAGCATTCCTTTTTGGAACACGAAGATCCTTTACAATAGAATTTGATTTACTTTTTGAAGTCCGTAAAGATTTCATAAAGTTTTAAACCTTGGGTAAAAAGTTTTTGTTTTAATTAAAAGTCACGGAAAAGTTTTTTTTACCAAGGTTAATATATATATGCATTGTAATATATATATTATAAATTTTTTTAACATTTATAATACATATAGGTAATATTTCATTTTTTTTTATGTCCTGGAAAGTTTTAAAAGGCCCAAAAGCCAAAACGAAAAAAAGGGGCCGTGAATGTAATTTTTTATTACACAGCAGTGTATAAAAGGGAAAAAGACAGATTGTAAGTTGTAAGTTTTTACACACAGCAGAGTGTGAAACGAGTGTATGCACAGCAGTGCGAAAGTAAAAAAAATGCAGCAGAGTGTTTTAGAGACAGAGTATTTTCTGTGTGAGACAGAGAAAATTTTTGCTTGGCACTGTGTCTTGTAACAGTCCAGCATTTTGTAATTCCTCTTAGAGGAAGAAGTTTTTTTATTGTAATAGATTTTTATAGTGAATGAGATAGAATTTTTCAGTGTTGAACTCTGTCTCCTATGACTGAAATTTTAATACTTTCTCTGTGTTGAAGAGGGGAGTTTTGTTCTCCATTTTATTGTTCTAGAATTTCAAATATTCCAACATGGTATTGGAGCTAGTTCAGGCTCTTTGAAGGTTTCAAAGAAGCTGGAGAAGAAGAAGAAGAATTGTTGCAGCGTTTTCTCCATCAGTGTGAAAGCCCAACAGAAGTCAAAAAGTTTAGGTATTTCTCAAAGATAACAGAGCTGTTGTTTTGTTTTAAAAGAGTTTGTTCTTTCAGAGAAGGAAAGACAATTTGTTTAAGTTCAGTGTTAAGTTTAAAAGCAATGGTTGGACCAAGTACTGGTATGAACATTGGAAATGTTCCGCTTCCACAATTTAATGGAAAGAATTATGATTATTGGGCCATTACCATGAGAGCCTTGTTTGTCTTACAAGACTTATGGGAATTTGTAGAAGATGGTTTTGTTGAACCGGCTGATGAGCAGGCTTTTAATGCCTTAACTCAAGTAGAGAAGGATTTATTGAAGAACAATAGAAAGAATGATGCTAAAGCCCTCTTCTATTTGTATCAGGCAGTAAGTGAGAGTGTGTTTCCAAGGATAGCAGCAGCTAATAAATCCAAGGAGGCATGGGAAACTCTGAAAGTAGCCTATCAGGGTATGGAGAAAGTTAAGATAGTAAAACTTCAGTTGTTGAGAAGAGATTTTGAAACTCTTTGCATGAAAGAGTCAGATAATGTGGACACATTTTTTACACATGTGATTGGGATTGTAAATCAGATAAGATCCCATGGAGAAACTCTTGAAGAAAGAAGAATTGTGGAGAAAATTTTGAGATGTTCACCCTCAAAGTTTGATGTTATTGTTACCACCATAGAAGAGACCAAAGATCTCTCACAGTTCACAGTGGATGAACTTCATGCCTCACTCATAACTCATGAACAGAGATTGAGCAGAGATGAACATTCATCTCTTGAGCATGCCTTCAAGACCCAGATGCCTTCAGGAAGAGGAAGAGGTCAAGGCAAAGGAAGAGGAAGAAGCATAATCCAAAACAGAGGTGGAAGGGACAGTCCTTCACATTCACATGGAAGGAGCAACAGTCAGAATCAGAGCCACGACCAATGCAATAGCCAGCAAGGTGGACACCAACACCAACATGCTCATGGAAAAAGGTATGACAAATCCAATGTCCAATGTTATTATTGCAAGAAATATGGACACTATGCCAGTGAGTGTAGAAAGAAGCAAAATGACATGAAGAATAAGAAAAATGCTAATGTAGCAAAAGAGGAAAAGAACCCAAGTAATGTGCTATTAGCTTGCAATGTAGCACAAGATAGAGAAGATAATGTTTGGTTTTTAGATTCAGGATGTAGTAATGACATGACTGGAAACAAAGAAATGTTTTCCAATCTAGATGAAGAAATAAAATCTGAAGTGACCACAGGGACTGATACTAAAATCTCTGTGAAAGGAAAAGGTAGAGTTAGTGTTAGAGCAAGAAATGGTGAGCAGAAATTTGTTCCTGATGTATATTATGTTCCAGGTCTAAAGTGTAATCTTTTGAGCGTTGGGCAGCTCATAAATAAAGGTTACAATGTAATATTCAAAGATGATGTGTGCACAATAAAAGATATACCTCCAAGCAAGAAAATCATTGCTGAAATTCAAATGACCAGAAATAGAATGTTTCTGCTCAAGCTCAACATTGACTTGAAGGGAAAAGGAAAGAGTATAGTAGCTGTAACACAAGAAGCCTTCCAGAAGGAAGAAAAAGATGAAAATTGGTTATGGCACCTGAGATTTGGACATCTAAATTTCGGAGGATTAAATTTGCTGCACAGAAAAGGAATGGTAAGAGGTTTACCATTGATTGAGAAGCCTAACAGCCTATGTGAAGGCTGCATCTTGGGAAAGCAACACAAAGAAAATTTTCCATCAGGGAAAAGCATAAGGGCGAAAGAACTCTTAGAAATCATCCACTCAGATTTATGAGGACCGATGCAAACAACATCAGTTTTAGGCAGCAATTACATGTTGACCTTTATAGATGACTACACAAGAAAAGTGTGGGTTTATTTTCTGAAATATAAGAGTGAAGTTTTTCAGAAATTTTTCCATTTTAAAGCTCTTGTAGAAAAACAGAGTGGGCAGTATATTAAAGCTCTCAGAACTGATAGAGGAGGAGAATATATCTCAAAGGAATTTCTGCGTTTCTACAGAGAGAACGGCATACACAAATAGTTTACCGCAAGGTACACACTACAACAGAATGGAGTTGCTGAAAGGAAGAATCGAACCATAATGGAAATGGTGAGAAGTATGCTAAAGGAAAAACACTTGCCGAATGAGTATTGGGTAGAAGCAGCAAACTGTGTTGTGTATATTTTAAATAGATGCCCCACAAAAGCAGTGATGAAAAAAGTTCCAGAAGAAGCGTGGAGTGGAAAAAAACAGAGAGTCACCCACATGGGAGTTTTTGGATGTGTGGCATATTCACACATTCCTGAAAAGTTGAGAAAGAAGTTGGATAGTAAGGGGGAGAAGTGCATTTTCCTTGGATATTGTGAAGATTCCAAAGGATACAGATTGTATAACCCATCCACAAAGAAATTTTTGATAAGCAGAGATGTGCAATTCATTGAAGAGGAAGCGTGGGATGGAAGCATTGAGAAAACAATCAGTGTTAAAAGCTGTTTATCTCATGATGAAGATGAGGGAGATGTGGTTGAAATTAAGAACCCATCTGTAGCACAACCTCCACCAGCACAAGGACAGCAAGGGACACCTCAAGCGGTAGCGAGAACACCCTTGAGAAGAAACGGGAGTGGTTCACCAAGCACACCACATGGAGCAGAATTGAGTGCTTCATCAAGCATGACTACACCAAGTGAAAGAAGAACAAAGTTCAGAAGCATTAGAGAAATCTATGAACAAAGAGAGGAAAATGAAGGTATGAAATCCTTATTTTCTTTGTATTGTCAAGTTGATGATCCTATTCATTTTGAAGATGCTATTAAACGTAGAAAATGAATAGAAGCTATGGATGATGAAATTAATGCCATAGAGAAGAACAAACCATGGGAGTTGGTTGATCTCCCATAATGTAAAGAAGTCATTGGACTTAAATGGGTCTATAAGACCAAGAGAAATGCTGAAGGAAAAATGGAAAGACACAAGGCCAGACTTGTTGTCAAGGGTTATAAGCAGAAGCATGGGATAGATTATGAAGAAACTTTCGCACCAGTTGCTAGAATGGAAACCGTGAGAGCAGTGTTGTCCATAACAACACAAAATAAGTGGAATGTTTACCAAATGGATGTGAAGTCAGCACTCCTAAACAGAGTGTTAATGGAAGAGGTTTACATTGAACAACCTCTCGGCTATGAAAAGAAAGGCCAAGAGCACAAAGTGTGTAAGTTGAAGAAAGCTCTTTATGGGCTGAAGCAAGCTCCAAGAGCATGGTACAATAGGATAGATTCCTATCTACTAGAAAATGGATTTGAAAAGTGTGAGGGAGAACCCACCCTCTACATCAAAGAAAAGGATGGTAAGATGCTCATTGTTGTTTTATATGTTGATGATTTAATTTTTACAGGTAATGATGATTACCTTGTTGAAAATTTTAAAAAAGTCATGAAAGATGAATTTCAAATGACTGACATGGGTTTGTTGAGATACTTCTTAGGAATAGAAGTGGAACAAAATGAAAAAGGGACTTTTATATCTCAAACAAAGTATGTGAATCAAGTTTTATAAAAATTTAATATGCAGGAGTGCAAAGCTGCAATTACTCCCACAGTAATGGGATTGAAGCTGAGTAAGGATGACAACAGCAAGGATTTTGATCCGAGTTTGTATAAAAGCATAGTTGGCAGCCTCATGTATTTGACTACAACTATATCGGATATTATGCATGCTGTTAGTTTAATTTCCAGATTTATGGAGAAGCCAAAAGAAGCACATTGGCAGGCAGCAAAAAGAATTCTGAGGTATGTTAAAGGTACTAAAAGATTTGGTATTTTATATACAGCTTCAGAAAATTCAGAATTATTTGGATACACTTACAGTGATTGGGCTGGAAGTGTAGATGATCGGAAGAGCACTTTCGGTTATGTTTTTCACATGGGTTCAGGAGCCATTTCATGGGCTTCTAAGAAACAACCAATTGTAGCATTGTCTACAGCATAGGCAGAGTTGTGGCAGCTATAGCAGCAGTGTGTCAAGTGGTTTGGATGAGGAGAATGTTGAGAAGTTTGTGCCAAGAACAGATAAAAGGCACAATGATTTATTGTAACAATAGCTCAGCTATTGCATTGTCAAAAAATTCTATTTTTCATAAAAGAAAAAAACACATAGATACACAGTTTCACTATATCAGAGAATTGGTGAACAATGGAGAGATTGTTTTGCAGCATTGCAGAACAACGGATCAATTAGCTGATATAATCACAAAGCCATTAGCTGAGAACAGTTTTGATAAATTCAGGAAATGCCTGGGTATGCAGAAAAACCCAGCAGTTAAAATTAAGGGGGAGTGTTGGAATTTAATTCCAACTGCTACACACAGCAGCAGGACAACCAAATTCAATGAATATGGGATTGGAAAGACAGAAAGATTAATTGCTGATGGAAATTCAAAGGACAGCGGCAGCAGCAAGAAATATCCACATTTGATCTTCACACAACCAGTCTCCTCTACAATTAACGATTCACCCACCAGCATTAAAACCTTCACCAAACAAATTTAACACCAGAGGAAATTTACCGCCAGATTGAAAAGGCCATGTGGAGTAAATATATTGGATCGCATGAATTTGGAGGAAATCTAAAAACACAAAATCCGGACCCGAATTTTTATAGGATGTATTCTATGGAGAATTCTCATAACACTTTGGGCCTACGTGAGCATTCCTTTTTGGAACGCGAAGATCCTTTACAATATAATTTGATTTACTTTTTGAAGTCCGTAAAGATTTCATAAAGTTTTAAACCTTGGGTAAAAAGTTTTTGTTTTAATTAAAAGTCACGGAAAAGTTTTTTTTACCAAGGTTAATATATATATGCATTGTAATATATATATTATAAATGTTTTTAACATTTATAATATATATAAGTAATATTTCATTTTTTGTTTATGTCCTAGAAATTTTTAAAAAGCTCAAAAGCCAAAACAAAAAAAGGGGCCGTGAATGTAATCTTTTATTACACAGCAGTGTATAAAAGTGAAAAAGACAGATTGTAAGTTGTAAGTTTTTACACACAACATAGTGTGAAACGAGTGTATGCACAATAGTGCGAAAGTAAAAAAAATACAACAGAGTGTTTTAGAGACGGAGTATTTTCTGTGTGAGACAGAGAAAAGTTTTGCTTGGCACTGTGTCTTGTAATAGTCCAGCATTTTGTAATCCCTCTTAGAGGAAGAAATTTTTTTATTGTAATAGATTTTTATAGTGAATGAGATAGAATTTTTCAGTGTCGAACTCTGTCTCCTGTGACTGAAATTTTAATACTTTCTCTGTGTTGAAGAGGGGAGTTTTGTTCTCCATTTTATTGTTCTGGAATTTCAAATATTCCAACAATAGTACTAGTTTTATTTAGTTATTTTCACTAAAAAAAATTGTGTCTTTCTGATTGCTGTGTTTTTTTATGTTTTTAGTTGCCAGTTTCTCTATTTTTCTGGGAAATCCTATTTTATTTTCGTTTATTGAACGCGAAAACTTTGCTTTTATTTTGTACCACTGTGTTGGATTATGTTTATGTTTTTTAGTCATGTGGGTTCAATTGTTTTGAAATAACTTAGTTATTTATGCAGAATGAGTGGCGAAAAATTTGGGTTCAACAGTCTCGCGGGTGGGTGCACTATGCCATTCACCGCCCTGAACCGCACATTCTGTTATTCATAAAACCTTTGAATTACCTGCAAAAGCACCAACAAGAAGCACACCAAAGTTGATGACGTGCGTTCAAGCTATAGGTAATTTGAGTATACATTTAGAATCTTAATTCTTATTGGTTACTTGTAATGTTAAAGGATAAGTTTTGGTAATTATCATGACAGGACAATTTGGTTTCTATTATAGCATTGATATTGAAAAATATTACAAAGATATATTATAATAAGTATTCTAAAATTAAGGTTTAATGTGGGTGTACAAATCGCATTTATCTCAATATTTTTTAGAATCCAGCTTAAAAATGGGAAAATTTTTCTAGCTTAAAGACCTGTAAATCATTTGTCCCTTATTATATACTATCATTTTTTCATATAATTGTTTAGAAGCGTTCTCACTAGTTTGTTTTTTATTTTATAATATTAAATTAGCATTCTCACTTTTGATCATGCTTCTATTTTTGTTTTTATATGACAACTTAATAAAGAATTAGTTCATGAAAGTAAAGATGGTTGTTGTAAATAAAGGTGTACAATATTGTCATTATTTTGTAGTTATTTAATTAACAAATTAAATTCATAAATAAAATTAAAACATCAACTTTAATTATGTTTAAGAATAAATATTTTTGGTTACTAAAATATTTTTCTCTTGGAATTTTATGCTTGACAAAATTCAAATTTTCTCTAAAAAGTCTATGATTTGAGTCTATTTCATGTTTGTGTAAGAATGTCAAAATTTACCACTTGGTTGTATATGTAGATATAAATATTGCATAATTTATGATATTATTACTAAGTATATGGATCCAAGTGACCATATAATCCTAACTCCTCTTTTATTGGATTCATTGTAAAATGATATTTTCCTTTCTAAGTGGATTGTATGCATTTAGTTTTTATCTATTTCAAGGTGTTTGGTTCATAATATTTGTGTCTTGGAGTTTTTTAACAACAAAATTTTGACGAGACTTATGGAAATGTTGAAGCATATGTGGTTAAAATCTTAGGTTTTTATCTAATATAATTTCAAAGATATGTCCTAATTTTTTATAATTTTTTGGGTGAAGTTTTAGACTCAATTTTTAGAATTATGAGCTGACACAATGAGCAATATGTGAGAATTTTGAGGCAATATAGTGAGCTCATTGTCTCATGTTTTAGAGATATGTTTTAATATCTTTAAATGATATTTCTCTATTGTTTAGTATTTAAAATTGTAGTAGGGGAAGAATACATGAAGTAACTACATATAGTTTCACCATGATAGAAATTGGTGTTGGCATCTATTCAGTAGGTCTTATACAAGATTACATGTGGGTCTTCATCTTCGACTTGGTCTCCCTATACGGGGTCCAAGCCCTCCACAGGATCATAATGGCACTTTTAGGGTGCGTGTTGAGAGAAATGGGTCTCCAACCTTGCAAAGTATTAATTGCCATGCAATGGGCTTCTTCAACACCACCACAATGCATTTTTGTGCCTAGTTATATAGAGATCATGATGTACTTGGACCACATTTCCGAGTCGGATACACATTTCACTCCACATTTGGAAAGTGATCCAAGACACAGAGGAGGTTGCATCTCACTCGCAGAGACATGGGAAGGCATGCATTGTATTTTATCCCTCATCGATGGAGCATCAAATTGATCTTGAGGCACTTGGAGACCCATGAGACCCATTTGGATCCCATAAATCCCAACTTGGGGTTTAGAGATGTTTTGTAGCATTTGGAGAGCATCCCCTAGACCATAATTTTTGAGGCATTTCCCCTCATTCCTAACAGATGAGGCTTCAACGCTTGCATTGGAGGGAACTTATCATTGGTTATATGGGCCCAAATACAAAGTAAATAATGATTAATGTCTAAGCTATCTTGGTTGTCTTGTAACCAAGGGTATTCACATCATTTGTTATGCTTTAGGGGCTTTCTAATTAGAAATTTGAATTGCTAGAGATTGTACATATATGAGCGACTCACTCTCACTTTTATCATCATCACTTGGATTTTTGACCTCCTTAAAGGAATTCAAACCTGTATTTGTGGAATGTTTTGGAGTAATTTGAATGACTTTTGATGTCTAGACATTGTCGCTATAGTTCTTGGAGCTTCTATTCAACATTATGATGGATGGAAACATTCTTTGTTGTCTTATAAGTGATCTTTAATGCTATATTTCTGAATTTTTATAAATGCATAATGCATGGAATTTATCTCATGGTATTTCATGTGCCCTAAATTAATGAAATTTTAGTGGAACAATGAAGCTATTACAAATTTTGCATGTGTTATGCATGGATAATGAATGAATGAATGTTATTAGGGGAAATAATGAAATTTATATTCCTCAGAACTCCATTTAATTTCTATCAAAGTGTAAATATCTAGAAGTGTTGTTTAGTTATTTCATTAGGGCTAGCGAAATTGCTTCTAGGTCTCCTTGGGGAGCGAAGTGTCTTTATTGAAATATTTCATGACTCCTGGATTCCCAATGGCTAGGCACTGGTCTAGAAATACTAGGGGATAATATTAATTAACAAAACAACATTATTTCACCTTCTTTTTATCTTCCTCTTTCTTTGTCCCTTCAAGAATTGGTAGCCCCTTTAGGGTATGGTGAAAAATCCCTTAGGAGTGAGACCTTTCGAAACTAATCTGAAATTCTCCCACACTGGTGTTTATTCTAGGTATCCTCCAGTTTTGGGGCCATTCTCATGGTCGTATTTCAAGATATTTGGTGCCCTAGACTTCGTACCAAATGGGAACCTTTGAAGTTTCTTTCAGTTGGGGATTTCTTGAAGGTTTATGCTTAACTACTTGTTGAAGTACATAACACAAAGACTTTTCTCTTAACTACCCTAACCTTGCATGAGCCCATACTTTCACATACATCAACCATAGTTCTCGTGTAGCTATATATTACAAGGGGTCTTTTGTGGAAATTATTTCTAGCTACTCCCAAAGCTTGCATCTTTTTTGAGCCTTTTCATTGAATGAGTTTTCTTGCCTCACTTCAATATTATCCTAAGAGTATATGTCACAAGTCAGGGGTATTGAGATTCCTCTCAATGGTGAAAATTCGAGAAGAGAAGAGGACATAATATTTGGCGACAGTGGGTGGGCCTTTATCCCATATTGTTGTTGTGCCCTAGTAGTTGTCATTTGAGGTTCTCGTTTAGGACCCCTGCTAGTTTGTGTGGTAACTAGAAGAATGACACAGGATTTTGTGGCTTCACTCTGCTTATCAGAGCTTAGAGGAAGCATGGTACAAGATTTTTTGGGTCCACTTGTTGATAGGGCCTTGAATATTTGGAGATTCGCTCATGGAGGGTTTTCATTGATTGGCTTATACTCAAATTTGTGGCATGGGTATAATTGGAGATTGGGTCCTCACACTAGCGTCACTAATTTGCTAGACTCTTCCATCAACTGAAGTTTGTATTCCTTATATGTTTTCCCAATTCCATATTTATCCTGCTTTCAATGATTCAATTTCTTATTGGTCTCCAACTAGGGTTTTCTCCTTGGATTATCTTACCCATGTACTCCTCATGGGTTACCATTTTTTATTATGGAACCCTACCTTTGTGGCAATCTTTCACTGTCATTGATAGAACTTAATACCCTTTCCACCCATGGGCCCTCTCTCCCCCTCCTTGCCTCTCCCTCTCTATATATATCCTATTGATTTTGAAGGATTTCTTCCTTATATTTCATCGAAAATTACTCCTCCACACGAAATTATTTCCTTCATTTATTTTTCTTCTTCCATAACCCCCACATTGATCTCATCGACTCCTCTTCCCTTGATCACAACCCCCCCCCCCCCTTGTAGGAACCAACTCATTCCCCCTAGACCGATCCCCGATCTACTACCTTTGTTCAAATGCTTCAGTTTGCGATGATGGGTTGTGCTCATAGCCATAATTTTATTGAGAAGGAAATATAAAAATGGTTGACAAAGGAGTGGGGGCTCACATCAACCCACTTCCAACTTTCAAGATACTCATAAGAATTTGCCTCATTTTTTTTGAACAAGTTTGGAGAGGTTAATTTGGCTTTGAATAAGGTTTGGAGTATTGAATCCACCCATTTCATGCTTAATAATTGAACCCCTATTTTTTATCCCACTCTAAAGAGAATAAATAATTCCCCTATCTAGGTTCGACTTCTAGGACTAAAAGTACAATTTTGGTTGGAGTAGGCTCTCAGGGAAATTGGAAACAAGATGGGGGAATGCTTGTAGGTCAACTTGAATTTCAAAGTATCCATGGAGATGGAGGTGGTGAGGATATTGGTAAACATGGATATCAAAGAAAAAATATGCGGTGAAATGAAACTCCAACATAAAGGAATCACTTCTCTTCAAACTTTAGACTATGAGGGCATCCTCTTCAAATGTCATAGTGCCACCAAGACAATCATAATGTTATGAACTGTCCACTGAGGTTCCATGGAAACAAAGGAAAGTACAAGCCCTTGTCTCCTAATATGAAAGAGAACGGTTTTGTCCAGAAAGCAACGACTCCTCCCTTCCTTTCTGCAACTATCCTGACCGCCCCTATTGTCTTGATGGCCTCAACTACAGACCTCACTATGATCGTTCTTATGGTAATTGATAGGGCTTCCAAGGAGCACATATTTTATCAGGCACAACTCCACTTAGCCACTACTTCGACAATCTCACCCTCAGGTACCCTCCCTATTTCTCTATATTTAATTTTTAGCTGTATTTTATATTTGGGGAAATATTGGAATACAACAGAACATGCACTCCTTGTATATTTGTTATTGATAGCAATTATAATTTGTGTGGCTAGGGTTATGTGGTAGATATCAACTGATTCAATGAGTTGTAGATGTCACATACCTTGGATGGGTGACTTCAAGAACAATTCGAATATACTTTCCATTTTGGCTAATAATTGGCCGTGGTTAGCTTATTAGGAAAAAAGGTATTGTAGGGAAACCTTATTCCTTTTTGATAGCATGATTGGATGCTTAGATCAAATTCCATTTGTACATATTGATGTAGAAATTTTATGGTGGTGATAAAAATGTTTTGAAGTAAAAACTTAAAAAAATTATTGAGCTTAGTTAACCCAATATGGGAGTGAAATAATCTTGTTAAAGTTCACAATTCTAAAAAATAGAAGGCAACGTATAAATATCCAAGGTGAATGGTGAATCCATAATTTGAAGGTGTATATGAAGATACAAAGTATGTTAATTACCCTAGATAAATATGTATGGAAAAATTTTTAGTCACATGTACCATTATCTTTTGTTGATTATTATAGCCTTGTAATGAAACACTTTTTGACGTAAAGGGAATTCTTGGGTGTGCTTGATATGAAATGTTGTAGCTAAAAGGAAAATATGGAAAGAGGTTGTATCTCCTCTAGTTGTCCATTGACTCAAGGTTTCTCTAATGTCGAATGTGGTGTGAGAATTCCTTAGATTAGTAGGTATATAGTACAGGACCAATTTTTATGCATTCTATGTCTATAAAATTTTCTTAGAGTTTTAGTGGGAACATTATTTGGGTGCATAGATGTCTTGATAGATGGAAGTATGTTAACGAAATTATTTATTGTTTATTGTTTATAGTTAGGTTATCGTTAGGCCATATAGTACAATAAGTTATTGATTATTTTGTGTGGTCCCAATGTTTGGAAACAATGTATGGTTGGTCTCCATTTTGTATGTTGTTTGAGATGAAATTACTATAATTAAACATAATGGTGAAACATATGTAAAGAATTTTCTATAGAGATTCTAGGAATTTTGTACAATGAATAACTACTGGTTGAATATTAAAGTGATGAAAGATGAACTGAAACAATATTGTTTGGTGCCCAGTGTTAATGGTATATATTTATTAGTTGGAATTATGAGTTTGCATTAAGGAGGAAATACTGATGTTTATATATAATAGATATTTTTTAGAGTTTCATACAAAAGAATCAGAATTATATTCCTTATGGTAGCAATGGAGATTGGTTGGAGATGGAAAAAAAATGTTCACCTTTTATTATATTATTGAATTAAAACCAAGACCATATGGAAAGATGAATCCCATCTTATATTTGGAAGAATTCTAATATTGTGTGTGTATATTAGGTATATTGGTCATTGATGTTTCTGAGCTTGATCTTAGCTAGAGTTGGTACTTAGGAGGAGTATTGTAATAGCATGTGATATTATAAAATATTGTAGTTATTGCCTCCATGGTATGATGCATGTAAATAGTATTTAACCATATCTATCTATGTAATATGTAAAGGGAATATCATTGTATGAATCTTCTAATAAGGCATACCCATTATCCATGTGTCATTGACAATCTGGATAAGTTGATTAATATAGTGTGTTACACAACATTTTTTCATTGTCCCTGCAATCCCCAACTCGCACATTAGAGGGTCATTTCTGTGACCAATACGTAGTTTCATGCTTTGCAAATAACATCCTTGCATCCCTTTTGATGAAGGCAACATTCTTCTTATTGACATTTCCCTAAGCAGAGCTATAAAAATCCCTGTTTTTGCCTTGGCGCGAGTAGCCAGTTCTGCCCTCGTGCCGATGTGGAAGATTAACACTAGGGCCTGTGCCACCTGGCGCTCTGTCCCAGTGTAATGCCTGCACCAAGCTATTTATGAAATGTTTTTAAAAAATAGAGGCAGAGGTTCCATTCAAACCACCTTGGGGATGAGTCATTGGGAGTGGTTGAACTCAAACAACCATGGGCTTCCTCCTTTAGTTAGTATTTTCCACATCCCTTGGAACACTCCTAAAGGATAGGCCTCCCTTCCACCTTTGTAGGCATCCAAACCTACTCCTTTTCCTCTATATAAACAGGCCTTCTCCATTTATGAAAACTAGTTGGACAAAGAGAATTATACAACTGAAGCATTGAACTAGGAGAATTGAGATATAGTTGAATAACTGAGTTATTGAGAAGGTAGTACAAGGGGGAAATCCATCGAGAGGGCCTTTACCTCGCCCGAATTCCCCAACAAGCTTTGAGACATGCTTCACCCGAACCTCGCTGGAGGAGACCGTGACATCAAAGCATGGTTGTATCTCTTCCTTCTACTTAATAATATAAGTGACTATTGTATGGTTCCCATCTTGTATTTCACCTTTATCGAATGCAATATGCTTAGTCTTCTCTGACTGACTAGTAGATTTTGGATGAAATTAGTATGTGGTATGCGGTTATCATTTTCTGATCTTTGTGCAGGTGTCTAAGCGCGATAAGCGAAGGGATTGTGACTTGCCAAATTTGGAGCGAGAAGTTCTCATCACTAATACGATTACTGACGACAGCATTGGACCACAGGTAGGCTAACGTATCTCATCCTCTTTCAGTCAAATATCTACGAACCTACACCTTAGCATGATTCCTTGTTACTAGACCCACCCTAGGGCTAGAGGGATTGTCTATGTCCATAGAGAGGATTTACCTACATAACAATTTGGCAACTCCACTGGGGATCAGTGAGAGTTTCTCTTTGATCTTGTTGGGTCCTTTTTTTGGGTTTTTTGTCTTGTTGTTTACCTTTTTAGTTGTTTAACTGTACTTCAAACCCTTGTTCAGCCCCAGAGTGTCAAGATTGACCTCTGCTTTGTTGAGTATTTCCCTTTTCATTGGTTAACTGGCTTGGCATGGTTTTTCCCTAAACAGTCACGCCGATTGGCACATGTTGCGTTGGTAACACTCGCGCCAACCCCTATTTGGTGATGAATACTGCCTCATAGTCATGCCGACCCCTGTGAGTTTTTGGGTGTGAGATTTTCAGGAGTTCTTGGTTGATTGTACTTGTTTCTCGGTTATACTCAAGAGTGATTGAAACATTTTGGACTGTCTTAGATTATTAGAGGCTTGTTTTCCTCAGTTGTTTGTCCATTTCTTATGAGTGTGACTTGATATCTTAGGGTTTCTGAGTGCCTTAGGGCACTGAGCCTACTGATTGGAGATTGAGTTTCTTGATAGTTGTTGGATTCGTTCCCTGTTTAATTTCTCTTGGTCTCTTTGATCCTGTTGAGTATGTTCAATGGTTGAATGATCATTGCCTTGCTTGTTTGATTTTTCTTCCTCTTACTCCAAACACCGATTACATTACTTGTATGGGTAATTTTGGAGATTTTTCTTTGATTTGAAAAGATTGTAGAATTATTTTGGGTATTGTTGTGTTTGTTTTAGGAGTCATTCCGTTTCAATTTTCATATTCTCTCTCAAGCTAGTGTTTAGTTTTGTTTTTCATATCATTTAGTGCATTGTTTTCTCTATTGCATTAAAAAAAAACAATATATTACATTTATTTTTCTTTGAAAATGAAATGTTCCCTCGCATAATTAGCATTGCATAAGCTAGGAAAGAGTTTTATTTTCCGGAGATTGTATTAGATGCATTAGTGATGTTTTCGCATGATTTAATTATTCGTTATTACTTGAAATTTTTCTTTCCTTCTCATAGATAGCTTTCATTGAACGAAAATGGTATCCTTTTCCATATATTTTTTTCATTTAGGAAGATTTTAGATCCGACATACGTTAAGGCCTGGAAATCGAAACTTAATACAATATCAACCTTAAAATCTATTTCAATTAACCTAAGGCAACATTGAAACCTAACGAAATATTCTAGTGGTCTAAGTTAGAGACGTGTTCGGGCATCTTAAAACATAGTAGCTGTCATTCGACATCTAGCTCCATACAACACTAGTACAGACTTGTGCTCCCTGTACCATTGAGTATATAAAGGGAGACCCTTATAGGTTGCAATCCTTTTATCCATAGGAAGTCGAGTTTGCCACCCTGTAACCATGATACACCAAGAAAAGCATTTGGGGAGACTACCTGCACGTACGTTAAGTCCTTGGTCATTTCTCTTTCAATTGATTACCAAGGTGTATATGGAATTTCATGGAAACCTGGCATACCCTCTTGCTTGGAATACTTGAGCAAGTCATTTTTGATCTTTACTGGATCCTTAAATTTGAAAATATCATCGAGCACTTGTCCTTTCGCACTTGTTGAAAACTGAAAGTGACTAAAGTCATATTTTTCTTGCTTCCTGACTCTTAAAACATGAAACAACAAAGTTTTGTTTCAGTGTTGTAAAATAAACTACCCACGATCACATGACCATTAAAAAGTTCTATCACTTGGATTGTTTTTTTTTGCCTCGTTTTTTTGAGTCTTTTCTTGGATCTTTCTTTTTCCTTCTTTTTGAGAAGTAGTCACTGTGGCAGAACCACCAATTTGATTATCCTTGCTCCCTTCTAGAGGTAGTGCTTTACCGAACAGTTCATTCGAAACTCCTCAATCCTCTAGGTCTGCCGAGCTTCAACAACCTATTCTCCCATTGGTCTTACCCCTTGCTACCCATTCTCCCGCTGACGAGCTAGTTGATTTCAATTGGCCTCCCTCAGGTGCTTGGTCTGGTTTTGGGGATGAGGAAGAGTTCCGTCCTCTTACGTCGAGATCACCATTTTTAGCTATTGTTATACCTCCTAGTCCCCTAGTCTTTTCAAAGATCTTACGGAGGACTCAGACATGGACACATCAGGTCCTATTGGCAGTGATGGAATCCCTGTTTCTAACGAAGAATATCAACTTTTCCCTGAAGACACCATTCAGCTGTCCACTCAATCTTCACCATCGGTGTCACTTCTAGCCGGATATAGGTCTTTGGGTCATATTATTGCTGGTGTTGCCTCCATGGAAACATCTACTCCATCTAGGAGTCCAGTCCTCCAATCGTTAGGATTGTCACCGATGATGCCTACTTCGTCGGTTGTAGTTACATATGTCGCAGTTCAACCTACTGTCTGTATGGGTGCATCTGCGCCAATCACTTAGTCACCAGCAGCCTCGACTACGATACATGGTGGCCCCACTTTTGAAGAGTATCTATAGGCTATTCATCAACAAAAATCTCTGCCACACCATTATGATGAATATGGTAATCTTGTTTATTTGCCTTATATTACTCCTCATCACTATGATGTTATCGGTACCCCCATCTATGCGTTTCCTACTCCCCATCATTACGATGAGCGTGGCGTTCTTGTTTATGACCCTTATGAAATTGTTCCAGAGATTGGGAGGACTTATCCAGTGCAACCCCCTGGCCCACAAGGACATCCCTTTCAGGGAAAACCTTTAGCTCAGTCAGGGTTTGCCATCGGTCCTCAAGGACAACCTTACGGTCTACAAGTCCAACCTTTACAAGGTCAACCTATGGTCCAACAAGGACAACCCCAAGGACCTTCTGGTCAACCTTTGTATCAACCAAAACCTTCTTATGGTCCTCGGGGGAAAATCTATTCGTCTCAGGGACAAAATTTTGTACAATAATTAGGATCATATACTCAAACTAGTCCGAACATTGGGCAACAAGGATAACCCTTTATTCCTCCTCCGGGGAAATCTGGTCCATCACAACCATCAGGTCAACCTACTCAGCAGGGGAAACCTGGTGGCCCATAGCATCTAGTCTAATCTACTTCGCAGGGGAAACCCACTCAACCGGTCCAACAATCGGCTCAATCTGCTCAACAACAATTTTACTCTACCTCACAGTAGGATCCTACTTTTTAGCAGCCTATTCGATATGCTTAGCAGCTGGTTTACCCTGCTTATTCAGCTCAACAGGGACCCACTTATAACCAGCCATATCAACCCTCAGGCATTTATTATCCTCGCGGTCAATATCGACCAGTATATAGTGTGCCTCAAGGTTTTTCTTATCACCCTCAAAATCTGTTGCAGTATAATCAGCCACAAGCTCATACTTACATTCCATCGCAAAATCCTTTTCCATCTCAGCAAGGACCTCAATTGTATACTCAGAATCAGTATCCTGGTACTCAGTATCAAAAAAATTATTTGGCTTATCTCTCATATCGCCCAAATCCTTCTGAACAGAACCAATGGGGGCAGAATTTTTCTCAAATGCGGTGGAATGTGAATTCAGGTTCTTATCAAGGACCTGCTCTACCTTTTAATCCTCAATTACCATTTATCACCACGTTGGAGTTATTGGATGTGTCAAATTTAACGAATGATCCTATTCTTCACAACTCGTATTGGCCTCCAATTACAACTAATATTCCTGGTGATTGTCCCAAATTTGAGTGCAAGTCTATAGAAGACCCCCAAGCACATGTTATGAATTACCACTTTTGGTGTTCCTCTAACTCTTGGGTTGATGATTCCGTTCGGCTTTGTCTTTTCCAATGGACTCCTACTAGTGCTGCTGCTAAGTGGTACATCGAGCTTTCTCGTGGTATCTTTCAAGATTTAAACTGTCTCGCTATGGCGTTCCTTACTCATTTTCAGTTACCGGTTCATTATGAAGCCGAGACGCATCTCCTCACATGCTTGAAATAGGACCGGGCTACTCATATCAAGGACCATATTCATGAATGGAGGCGTCGTTGTCGCCTGATCAAGTTTGAAATTCCTGATCAGCTTGTTACTCATTGGTTCAATACCTCCTTTGTCAATCAGAATGTGAAAGACATCACCATGGGGGTATGTGTAGTCTAGGAACAAGCCATTGCTCATGCCCAATACCTTAATCTTGTGTACTCTCAATCGGGCATATTGAATGATATTTTGACCGATGCCCCTTGACCTGGAACTTCTAAAGCACTGATGACCCCATCTGTCAATGGTATTATTGGTTCTGTGTCTTAGAATTCATGTAAGTCTTCTTATTTTAAATCTGGGAAGAAAAAATCTAATTCTTCCTATGATATTGCTCCTCAGTCTAGCTCGAATCCTAGTAAAACCTCGGAGGTTAATGATATTCAGGCTAATCCTGCAGATAAGACTTATAAAGGTAAAAAGAAGGGTAAAGGCAAGGCCAAGGCCGATGCCCTGAAACCAGATTCATCCAAATCTCATGCTGATGATGGTTCACAACATAAGCCGAAGTAACCTTGTCTGATTTGTGATGAAGAGCATTACACCAAGGACTATCCTCGATGGGCCAAAGTGAGTAAATTACTCAAAGGCACTCAAGGTATTCCTACTGTTCTTAAAGAACCTTTTCCATCTCAGTAAACCATTATGGTTGAACAACCTCAGTCATCTATACCATTTGGCTCTCAAGAGTTCATGATGAACGGTTATGCATCCATTTCTATCGCTGCTTGATCGAAAGATTATGTAGGGTCACGTCAGGCAACGAGAAAGGAGATCGTTGATGGTCCTCCTCCCCCACCTGCTTCTGACCCTTTAGAGATTGAAAGGCCCAGTGCTGAACGTGTTGTGCAACCAACTTCTAAAGGTGTTATTCGAAAGTCTTCTTATAATCCCAATGCTCGTGCTGCTCAACATTATAGTATTATTGAGGACTTGGCACAGGTCCCTTCCACGATGTCCATGTTAGAAGTACTTCAGATTTATCCATCTCAGTAGAAAGCTTTATTATCTGTGATTGGTGAGATCGATCCTGCTAATACTAGCCTTCTCACCTTTTATCTAGAGAATTTTGTCCCATGACTTCCACACTAGATTGCGCTCATTATACAAGTCGTTATTAATGGTCTCGACATCCACCGAGCCATTGTGGATGAAGGTGTATCAACCTATATCATGTCAGATTTGTGCTAGAAGGCCATTGGCTCTCCAGCCCTGAATTCCTCACCAAATTCCCTTGAAGCATTTGATGGAAGGGAATCAAAACCTTTGGGTGTTCTCGCAAGTTTACTGATTACCTTGAAAGGGAAGACAACCAATGTTGAAGTAGAATTAGTTGATGCGAAACTCAATTACAATATTCTATTTGGTTGCAATTGGACCCATGCTATGCTTTTCGTTCCGTCCACCCTCTTCCATGTTTTGAAATTTTGACACAAGGGAAAAATTGTTACTGTGAATCAATTGTAATTCTTCACCTCTTCTTCCAAGAACAACATTCTGTTTGTGGATAATATCCCTACTCCCTTTGAGAGCATTGGGCCGGGTCTCTTCAAGGATCTAGCCCTCATGGATATTTTTCTCCTTTCACTGCCAATGACTATACAATTCCCTATGATCTCTCGGTCCGATGACCCATTGATTTTTCCTTCACCCGAAAAAGTCTCTCATTTGGGGATTCGATGCCTTTGAGTTCGATTGAAACCGATTATTGTGAACCCATTACTGCATCAGATACTCCACCTTCTGATGGTGCTCCTTTGAACTTGTTTCTTGATGTGTATTCTAAATCCCCTTGGCTCGGCGATTCAGACTCGCCTGATCATTTGAAAGAAGTGTTTCCTTCCGATGAAGCCATCGTGGAAACCATGTATCTCAAAGACCTACCTTGGGACGATGGTCATAATCGTTCCTCATTTATGCCTGGCCTCGGGCTATGTCTACATGTCTTGAGCATTCTGCATCTCAATTTCCTTCTCCTCCACTTCAAATGCCAATTCTGACACATGAATTCTTTACAGAAGGTAACTTGAGCAATATCACACAAGCGATGCCTATTGACATTTCCATGAAACCAGGAATTGTCGAGAACATCCATGTGGGAGTCACTTGTTCTTCAGATGAATTCCAAGTCTACACTAGCCTTTTCCGTGAGTTTTGTGATGTTTACACATGGTCCTATGCAGAAATGCTAGGCATTGATCCTAGTATAGTGGTAAATGAAATCCCTACTTATCTTGGTTCGAAGCATTTTTGCCAGCGTCTTCATCCTGTGCACCCTAGAAAGGCTGTAGCCATTAAAAGTGAAGTTGAAAAAATTCTCAAAGCTGGTTTCATTTATCCAATTCCTTGATATATTTGGTTTCAAACATCGTTCTTGTCGATAAAAAACAAGGAACTATCCGTGTCTGTGTTGATTATCGCGACATCAATCAGGCCTGTCCTAAGGATAATTATCCCACTCCCTTCATCGATCAGATCATTGAAGACTGTGCCGGGAGTGGAAATTTTTCCCTTATGGATGGCTTTTCTGGGTATAATCAGATTAACATTTTCTCGGATGATCAACATAAGATGGCTTTCATCTATCCTTGGGGTACCTTCACATACAAGAAACTCTCTTTTGACTTGAAGAATGCCGAGGCCACTTTCCAGCGAGCATTGTCCTACGCTTTTCATGACATTTGTCACGTCATTTAGCCTTACCTGGATGACCTTCCATCTCATTCAACTAAACGTAGGGACCATCCAAAACATCTTCGTCAGATCTTTCTTCGTTGTTGACACTAAAACATTCGGCTTAATCGACATAAGTGTGTCTTCTGCGTTGAGTCCAGTAGACCTTTAGGGTTTATCATATCTAAAGACAAAATTCGCCTCGATCCACTCAAGGTTGAGGCTATTATCAATCTCCCCTCTCCATCATCATTACATCAATTGTAGATTATGCAAGGAAAAGCAAATATTTTACGTTGTTTTATACCGAACTATGACGAAGTAGCTAAAGGATACACATGAATTTTGAAACAGGATGTCCCTTTTTGTTGGGATGAGGTGTCTCAACGATCTTTTGATACACTCAAGAAATTGTTGGTCAACGCTCCTTTGTTATGTCCTTCAAATTATCATCATGATTTTTTCCTCTACTTAGCTGCCGGTTTTAGTACAATTGCCATGGTTTTGGTTCAAGACGATGATGACGGTCACAAACATGTCATTTATTACCTGTCTCGTAACCTTCTTGATCCTAAAATGTGTTATGCTCATGTCAAGAAGTTAGCACTAGCTGCTATCCAAGATGTCCAACACTTTCGTCATTATATCCTTTTGCGTACAGTGACTGTGATTTCCGATTGCAACCCCATGACCTGTATTTTGTATCGAAAATTGTTGGGGGGGAAATAATAGAAGTGGATCATTATCCTCCAAGAGTTTTATTTGGAATTCACTGCTGCAAATCAAAGAAATCACTAGATTTTGCTGATTTGATTTGTTCCCTTCCTTCCGACTCCACTCCGTCTCGTTCTGAGGACCGTATTTCAGATGATATAATTTTCTTGATTAGCATCCTCGACCCCTGGTGCGGTGATATAATCATATATCTCCAGACTTCTACATTCTGATATGAGTTGACCAAGGATGCCCATCGTCGAATTTGGCATCACTCACAACCTTATCGTATAGTCGGAGATATGCTCTATCGCGTTAGAGGTTATTCTGTACTCCGCCGATGTTTGACCCTCGAGGAAGCTGAGAAAGTGTTGAATGATTGTCACAGTGGTGCCTGTGGTGGTCACATGTCTGGTTACACTACTGCACAAAATATACTTCGTGCTAGTTATTTCTGGCCTTCCATTTTAAAATATTGTATTGTCGCAGTTCGTAAATGTCATGATTTTCAGATTTGTCAACGCAAATTGCATGCGACACCTGTTCCTCTTCATCCTGTCATTACTGTTGTTTCCTTTGCCAAATGGGGCATATATTTTATGATGTGTAACCCTCACTTGACCTGGGGGCCTGCTTATATCATCGTAGTTGTGGACTACTTCAACAAATGGGCCGAAGCAATGCCTACACTTGTTGCTGACGGTAAGACAGCTGCTTAGTTCATTTTCAATAATATTATTACTAGGTTTTGTGTCCCTCAAGCCATCGATACCGATCATGGTTCCCATTTTCAGCATTATTTTGTGGTGGAGTTGACATTTAAGTTGGGTTTGCATCACGATAGCTCAACACCGTACTACCCTCAAGCCCATGGCCAGGTTGAAGATGTGAACAATTTTTTTTTCACAATGCTCCAGTGTACAATTGGGATCCACAAATCAAACTGGCATCTCATGTTATTTTCAGCTCTTTGGGCATACCAAACCTCAGTGACGACTGCGACTGGATTCACCCCTTTTCAGTTGGTTTATGGTCTGCAAGCTACTCTCCCAATTGAATGTGAAATACCTTCACTGAAGCTAGCTGTGGAATTACTACCTAATAACTTTCCAGAAGAACAGCGTCTCCTTTACTTAGAGAGGTTAGATGAAACTCATCGCCTAGCTGCTTTGGTTATTGAGGCACAAAATAAGCGAGTCAAAGCTCATTTTGATCAATCTGTTTCCCCTCGTTCTTTCGTTGAAGGAGATCTCATCGTCCTATATGAAAAATCTCATGATAAGCTCGTGGCACGTAAATTTCAACCTATGTGGCATGGACCCTAAATCATTAAACGTGTGTTGCAAAATGGGCCCTATGAGCTTATTGATTATGAAGGTCATCCTCTTGAACAACCCAGAAATCGGTTGTATCTCAGAAAATATTATGCATGAGTCATCCATGTGTAATAGGTGTACATAGGTGTTATTTTCATTTTTGTACATGTTTTTTGTTTTGGTGTTCTTTGTGAGCATTTTCCTGCTTATTGGGTCTTTCCTATTGTGCAAATGTCTATTACCCCTTATGTCAGTTTCGTAGATGGTGCTTCCCGCAATACCAAGAATTTGTCTTCTGCAGCCTGGGTAATGTATAATCCTGCTGGTGGGTTGATATATCTGCAAGGTATTTGTCTAGGACGAACTGTAAACAATGTCGTTGAATATAGAGCTATCATTGAGCTATTGACCAAGGTGATCAACCTCGGCATATGCACATTGCTTGTAATTCTAGATTCATAGCTTGTTGTTCTGCAACTCAATAATCATTATTCGGTTAGAAATATGCATATTCTAAGATTGTATTTACGTATTCGTTTGTTGGACAGATATTTTGATTTCATTACTTATCAACATATTCCTAGACGAATGAACACATTAACTGATACAATGGCTAACATTGTATTAGATATACATTTGCATAATTTGTAAAAGCATCATTATATGTAAAGAGATCCATGTGAGGAAATAGATGTATATATATATATATGTATATATATATATATATCTATATATATATATATATATATATATATATATATATATATATTGCATGTTTGCAACTGTGTGCATCATAATGTCAAAAAATATGTGTGTGTTTCTGTTACATCTCGAGACATCATGTCTCGCAAAATATGCAGATAAAATAAATCTAGGTGTCTAATCAACATGATGCTTGTGATAACATGTCACGACCTGTACTAGCTGCATTAGCAAGCGGTGGATTCAGCTGGGCACCCCTACAATGTGTCTCTGATAGGAGCGAGAAACATCATCAAAACATGCATAATCTGGGACTCCTCGGCTGATCCCCTCCAAGTTGCACACTATTTCGTCTTCCTCGTTGCCCTCACCTTGAGGGTAAAAATTGCGAGGGATTCGCCTCGCTATTGGTGACATGCCGGTAGGTCTCTCTAGGAAAACATTTGCATCACATGGATTTAATTTTAGAACATAAATAAACAAAAAAAATCATAATACTCATAAAATTAAAAAATGGAGTATTACGCAAATCATCATCCCAATCTTCTCCCTTTGGGAGTGGGAGGTCCGGGTCACTAGTGAGGTCTGTGCTAGATTAGGGCCAATCCTCCACAACAATAAAATTTTGACGGAGCCAATAAAAAAATTCCATCCTCCAAGACATCTATTGGCCACCCCATGCCGTTGGCATCAGTGCTGCCCATCGGGCCATCCGAGGATCTCTCGCTGGTAGATTCAGAACAATGACCTCCTGTAGCTGAAAAATTGGTAATCATTCCAAGAAGAATGATACCAGGATGGATCCATAACCAAATTGTTTCAGTTTTGTCTTCTTGAATTTGCTTAATTGACGCTTCATTTTTATGGTCACCACCTCTGCCTAGTTGAAGAGGGTCAGAGCCATGTAGTCCACAGCAAGAAGCAACTGTGCCTTTGTTGCTTTATGTTGTGCTTTTGATCCTGCACGTCGGGTGATGGTATGCAATACCATGCATAGTGTCAAATATGGAATAGTTTGTATATCAAATTTCCCACTATTGGTTCCTTTCCGTGCTCCTCGACATACCCTGTCTATCACCATGGACATGTTTTCCATGCAGGGCAGAGTGCCAGTTAGGATTGGTGCTGCACCTCTCTATGATAATCCTGTGATGAAATGCACGTCAGAAATATCAATCTCAATTTCTTGATCCCGTACGATGAAATTCTCTTGACTTTCGTCCCATATACTGACTAGATATTGTAGCAATTCTGGTTGGGCTCGGAGGCATGGTGTGAGGAAGATTTTTTTCAAACCACAGTTTCTGAGGACTTCTATAACTCCCTTATTTTCCATTGCTAACTCATGTTCTTTACTATGTTCCCATTCTTTCCATTCAATAACCATTTTTCTCTTTTCTACTTGCAAACACACACATATGAGTAGCATTAGTCAATATTCATCCTTAAAATTGTAAATAATTGGGACATTTTGTGATTATTATTTCTTGAAATTCATTTTCATCATTAGCGCGCCCTAATGTTAAAAATAGGGCAGTCAGCGTGACTCTGTGCCCGAAACCCGCGCCGACCGTGCAGCCCTAAATTTTAAAATTTCTCCCCCCAAATTCAAAATTGAAAAATGCAGGAAGAAAGGAATAGCTCAAAATCACAAGAGGGATCTCAGCTCTTACTTGGAGTTGACATATTTGCGATTGATGTACTGAATTGGTTATCGTCACTGCAAGATTGCAGAGTAAAATGGGTAAAAATTTCTCCGCAAGAGGTAAAAAGTGAAAAGTACTTATTTTTTATCATTTTTCGCATTTTATAACTTTTTCACAACCATAATTAGGTTTTAAGGCATGTTTTCGATTATTTTATTGTATTATTTTCGAAAAATACATTTTACACATGTCTCTTGTGTAGCAAGAGGTTTTTCATGCGATAATGATGAAGTAATGAGTTTTATAATTTTTTGGACTTGGTAAAAACACAAAAAATTCATTACTGCAGTCATCTTCAGCCCTTTTCTGACTCTCTAAAATTGAAAATATTTCTGAGATGCTTGTCTTTTTGAAGTCGTTAAATGGATGCGAAACGATATCTACCCAATATATGTTTACCCCTTTTTCAGGCTGGGATGGATTATTTACGAAAAATGAATACCTTAGCCTATCGTGACTAAGAGGTTCTCTCAGACATAGTTTTATACCTTTTTGGATCTGTGAGACTACCTACGAAGAGGGACTGCTAGAGTTTTATTTTCTGCCTTCTTTTCAAACTCTCTAAAAATGAAAAGATGTTGAGTTCTTCCTTTGTCAAACTTGTTAAACCCTGATGACATCGGACTTCGTCGCCATGACGTTATTCGAGTTCCTCCTTCCTAGGGCTCGTAAAATGTACTACGATGGATTTGTCTGAAGGAAAAATTTATAGTGAAAGCATATGCTATCCCCTTAAAGCTTGTTTTCAAAAAATAATTGGGGTACTCACCAGAAATGGTGGGATAAAATGGAACCAGATTTTAGTTGTGTTGGAAGTATGTCGCTCTTGAACATGACACTTGTTTGCATTCGTGTCAGGTTGGGGACATATCATTTCATCATTTTTTCTTCCATGGGTTTGGGTAATCTATTTTGACCTCTCATTTTCTCTTTTCCACGTCATCATGACCTTCGATCCTTCGATGTCAAATACTGCCAAATCCAGTGTCGTGCTGCTGATATATTCAAGAGAAGTTCACCTCTACAGTTTTTTCAACCTCCCTCTGATTCTCTATTGTTCCTGATTCACAAACATCATATTCCTCTGTCTCGTGTCGATGATGTGGGTAACATTATGGTCCTCCTTTGACTAGGTCACTTCCTGTCGACTTCAGCTCATTATCCAAGAATCTGATCTAGAGGCTCCCTTCCGGTACCTTGGAGCCTGCATGCCTCAATGGCAGGTTCTTCGCATTCGATGCAAGGTCTACATCATTGGCCTTCGATCAATTTAATCTGCGAGTGTTCGATGCCATATCATTGTTCAAATTTTGTGGATTGTACCTTTCGTACCTTGAGAGCCATTATCATTATTGGTGGTTCAACTCGCGTCTTTTAAAAACTTTCATTATTGGCTATTAATCAAATTATTTTCTTGCATGTTCGACTTCAACTTACATATTTGCATGCTTGAATTTGTACCGCTCGGATCGAGATGGAGCACAAGACCCTAGGTTTTGTCTGATAAAATCGAGGCTGCATGTTCTTTGTGGATTATCATGATTTATTACATGACTCTTTGATTGGATAGTTGTGACCATACCTAAGTCTATTTGTTGATCTTTACTTCTGGATGGCTGTGTCCATACCTAGATTTCAGTTTTTATATACTCTATTATGGATAGCTACGCCCATGCCACATGTTCATGTATTAGAGATATCAGTTTTATTTGTAATTGTAGGTTTTCCGACATCGGTGTTTGGTTTGAACACGTTCTCATAAAGCATTTCGCCCCTCCCTCTTCCTCGGACCTCATGCTTTAGGGGGCATCTCTTACACAACATTTTTTCATTGTCCCTGCAATCCCCAACTCGCACATTGGAGGGTTGTTTCTGTGACCAATACATAGTGTCATGCTTTGCAAATAACATCCTTGCATCCCTTTTGATGAAGGAAACATTCTTCTTGTTGACATTTCCCTAAGCAAAGCTATAAAAATCCCTATTTTTTCCTTTGCGTGAGTAGCCAGTTCTGCCCTCACGTCGATGTGGAATATTAACACTAGGGCCCATGCCACTTGGTGCTCTTTCCCAGCATAATGCCCGTGCCAAGCTATTAATGATTTTTAAAAAATAAATAGAGGCGAAGGTTCCATTCAAACCACCTCAGGGATGAGTCATTAGGAGTGGTTGAACTGAAACAACCATAGGCTTCCTCCTTTAGTTAGTATTTTCCACCTCCCTTGGAACACTCCTAAATGATAGGCCTATAGGGATCCCAACCTCCTCCTTTTCCTCTATATAAACAAGCATTCTCCCTTTATGAAAACTACTTGAACAAAAAGAATTATACATCTGAAGCGCTGAACTAGGAGAACTAAGCTATAGTTGAATAACTCAGTTATTGAGAAGGTAGGACAAGGAGGAAATCCATCGAGAGGGCCTTAACCCCATCCGAATTCCCTGACGAGCTTTGAGACGTGTTTCGCTCGAACCCCGCTGGAGGAGACCGCGACGTTAGAGCATGGTTGTATCTCTTCCTTCTACTTAATAATATAAGTGACTATTGTCTGGTTCCCATATTGTATTTCACCTTTATCGAAGTCTTCTCTAACTGACTAGTAGATTTTGGATGAAAATAGTATGTGGTATGCGGTTATCATTTTCTGATCTTTGTGTAGTTTTCCAAGCAAGATAAGTGAAGGGATTGTGACTTGCCGAATTTGGAGCGAGAAGTCCTCATCACTACTACGATTGCTGATGATAGCAGTGGACCACAGGTAGGCTAACTTATCGCATCCTATTTTAGTCAAATATCTAGGAACCTACACCTTAGCATGATTCCTTGTTATTAGACCCACCCTAGGGCTAGAGGGATTGTCTCTATCTGCATAGAGGACTTACCTACATAACATAGTGAAAATCCTCTAATAGAGTATGGGCCATGTGCCAATTGAATTCTATACAATTGGATTGTGTTGGTTGTAAACTCTAGGGGTCATGATAACCTAAAAGCCTAAAGTTTCCTATACATTTAGGTGGAGTTCCTTGATAATGTGAATGTACCTATACTCAAAGGAGATCTTAGTGGGTGGGTAGTCGCAATATTTAGGTACCCATGTAATTTTGTGTATTTCCACTCCTTTTTGTTAATGTCTAAACAATCAAGGAATGAGACGCAAATGCCAAGTTAGATTATATATAATTTATTGATAAAGAGTGTTTTTAATTCATTGAACAAATGGAAGATGCAAATTAATACTTACCTAACAAAGATAAATAGATGTCCAATAAGGGTGAAATTTGGGATTATTAACTCCTACCAATAATATAGAATATTACGTGATGTTTATGATCATACATGAAAAGTTTGTGCTTTGTCTATGTACATATAATTGTGATGTAGAGTTGGTATAAACATGTGTATTCTTCTTATATGTTTTTAGGAAGTTGTTGGATCATGGCTTGATGATATAGTTTGGACAATTTTTTTTTAAAGTTAGTGCATAATTGAAATTTCCTCAACACATTTTCAATCTGCCAGGATAACACGTCCATCTCAAAAAAACCTCTTATTTATTTATATCCATACTACTACATTGTTAAATAAATTGAACACACACAATTTTGGTGTATAATATATGTTAACTCTCTTATTATTTAGATTAAAATTTCAAATATTAACTTATTTTTATTTTACTTTTAATTTTTTTAAATATATATCAAGTAAAAAAAGAGAATTTAATATTACATGAATTTCATTCTATCACATGCATAAACAGGTTATTAATTCATCGGTACCTATGTGAACCCATGAAAATAGAACTCTATGGTTAGGTATATCATGCTTCAGATAATTTTCCTGGGTATTGCACAAAAAAGCCATGGTGGGAGAAATAAAAAGGAAATTATTGGGGTAGGCCCAAAATTCACATGGATCCATATGTTTATTGAGCAGGTTCACATTAACATATTGATGTCACTTTTAGAGATGGTGTGCCAATTACCCTTTATAGAATAGAGATTAAAAATGTAACCACCCAATGGTTCTTATCTCAAGTTATTGAGATGGTGGTTTTCCATCCCATCCACTAGGGTTCAAGTATCTAATGACTTGGCCTGTAATAGTAAGGCTAAAAGGATAGGTGTCTCGTTGTAGTCTGGGATCATGACTCTAGTTTCCTGTGGTTTGGACATCTGGGTTCTAGGTTGAATTATGATTTTATGATGTATGTGGCTTATGAGATGTTGCATATATTTTGGAAGGTTGCAATTTACCCATCTAAAAAAAATAAAAATAAAACTTAACCACCTATAGCTTTTTAGCCATTTTATGGAGATGGAAAAAAGAACAAAATGTCATGCATGAAAAATAGTATGTAGGTCTCTCCATAGTGAAAGAGACATGTGTAGACGGAAAATAACAGAAGAAAAAAAAAATGCAGATGATATATGGTTTCTTGTAATGGTGTAAAGGTCAAGAGTAAAGGTGATATATGCATTGTTTTTACCTACAACATCTCCTCCATCTACTTTTATCATTATTTTTTTGCATTGCTTGACACCATGGCTAGTTTTAATAAGTTAAAAGATTAGAAATGTAAATGCTATAACAACCATACTACAATTTAATTGCATTGGAAGATTTTTTTTATATCCCATTAGAAGGAAAAATAATCTTTTACTTTCCTTTTTAATTAACTATATCACTTTTTGAAACCTTCACATATTTGGTCAATTCATGGCGATCGATAATTTTTTCCCTCCTATAACCTACTTTGACCTAGTTTCAAATCCTTTCTTTATGCATTGATAGTTTTTCTCTAAACCTACTGGTGTTCCATTGCAGTGAAGCCTAGTAGAGTAGGTGCCTCATTTTGTCGGTCCTCCACAGTATAAATGATGCATATGTTGGGGTTTCGAACACCCACAACATCAGGTAAGTAAAGGGAATTTGATCGCTCTCTTGAAAATGTAGTGCGATGAGAAGGGAAATTTTAGAATGGACCAAAGGCCTCACTACTCTTCAGCTATTCAAAGGGTCTATTAGCATCATTTTGGTCTAAAGTTGGGCATGTCAAGGGAAAATATTGATTTTAAATCTAGGAATTATAGCATTGCTCATGTTAGGATAGCATCTAAATTTTTGATGAAAGGTGTTCTCTATTTGGTTGCACATGATTCGTTTCTTTGGGTTTTCTGATGTGTTCAAATTCTCACCTTGATGGGCCAATGGCCCTTGTATAATGGGCATCGATGAAGCTGGAAGAGGCCTTGTTTTAGGTCCCATGGTGTAATGATGCTAATATTATTCAACTTCTTACCTTTATAGAAATAACGTTTTTTACAAAATGATTGGAACTTTAAATTTGTTATAGTTTTGAAAGACTTATTTGTTGTTGTGCTAGTCAATTGTATCAAGAAAGAACTCAAGTATACTTATATTCTTGTGAATAAATAGAGATAGTGTTTTAGTAATAGTCTAGAAGTTATAAAAAATTAGTGGTTATGAAACTAGCGCTTTTTTGAAATTTCTGTAATGTCATATGTTCAAAATGATCACTGTCTTGGTTATTTCATCCACATGCCTTGTTGAAGTTAGTTTTAGGTCTGGTATGTGTTGTACACATTTCAAGAGGAGAGTTGAGTGAAATATAGAGATTATTAGCCATTTGATAGCTTTAGAAATGATATTTACATCACATAATGGTTTCATTACAATAGCCACATGAATGATAGTAGGTTCAATGTTTGATGCCATACCTTCCAATCAATTTATTTTTCCCTAATTTTCAACCATATTTGCTATTGTTAATTTAAAATTTTTGATTAAAATTAAGAAGATTCCAGTACTTGTTAGTATTGTATCCTAAAGAATATTAAGGCATTGTTAGTATGTTAGAACCACATGCCATTCAATTCAAAAAAGTGTACCATGCCATCTTGTATATCTAATAAAAAAAGAAAATTATAGACAGAGTTCTCTTAATTGCACCTTGGAGTGTGTTAAACCTTAGTTTGGAAATAGTGAATGCAGAGAAATAAATCAGAAATGCATGACTAAAAATTTGATGAGAGTCTTGGAAAGAAATTCTACATGTAGTAAAATTGTTGTTTGTGTTTCAAATGCGCTACCTTTAAGTTATCAAACTAGTGTTATCAAAGGATAGTAGATACATGTGTTGATGATACTTATCACAATTTTAAGATATTGAACGATAAAATTTTAAAACCATTGTTATGAGGACTGTGTTCATTTAGTCTTATTTGTCTTATTTTTTTCCATCATATCTATACATGAAAATACAAATTCAGGGAAAAATATAAAAAATGAGAGTTATTATTTTCCAAATTATCAATTATTTTTTCTAAGATTCTCTTGAAACAAAAATAATTATTCAAATTTAAAGTGCACTAAAAGGATTCATCATGGTTTCATTGAATATGAATATATATATTTTTAAATTGTCATTTGTGCTTGTAGAATGTGGTATTTACCATGTTTCATGTGAAAGGGTTTTTATTCTTGGATTATGACAATGCTAGTAAGATGTGGGCACTTTTTACCCCATGATAATTTTTGCAAGATTCATGTCCTGTGTGGACATAAATAAGAATTCAATTATTACCTCCTGAACTAAAGCACTGATTTTACTAGGTGCCAGTAATGCATGTCAACTTATGATGTGATTGGTCCTGACTCTCAAAAGGTTACTGCATCAACTGCGCATCAATTTATTATTATGGTGAAGAAGTTCTCTTTCATTTCTAAACTAGTTGTCCTTTATTTCAGTGGTTATTTTAATTAAATTTATAATCATATATTGTATCTGAAATTATGAGTAGCCTGACCTAATATAATTAAATATTGAGGGTTTCTTTCTCTTATATAAGTGATGAGTAGTCTGACTAAAGGTAGTTCAACATTCAAAATATTTTTCATACGGATTTATTTGATAGATACGTTTAATCTCTTCATATTTTCCATAAAAATCTTATTGATGCACTCTTTTACTTCTTTAGAGGGCATCTATTGTAATGTCACCACCCACAGCTAGGTGAGAACACTCACAACAACCTCATAATTTTACCATTTCACTTAAAACCATAGCCAAAATTAAACCAAAAATATCTATACAAAGTAACCAATTAAATTTAAAAAACAAAATATAAATACAAATATATTCATAACCTAACCATAACACACAAATTGAGAAAAAATAACCGTAAGATTACATAACCATATGTATATGTAGTGGAATGAACATAAGAATTGTTTTGTATTACTCATCTGTGAATGTTTTTAACTCACTATGAACCTATGCCATTACACCTAAGCATAGACCACATTATTTATTATATTTCAAGAGTCGGTCACCCGGGTTGAAACTCCTTGGGAAAGGATAACTGCAAAACATACAAATATCATGGCTAAGATGCCAACCAAATAAAAAAATTTCTCCAGGGCTCCAGGAACCCTTCACACTAATTTTCCAGGTGCTAATCTAACAACCCTGCTAGTATAGGGCTAGAGGCATTCTCCAAGCCATAAATAGGGAAAAAAAAAAATCAGAGAACTAGGCTCTCGAAACTAGAATAGGGGATCACGTCATAAAATGATGCATCAAGTTTAATACAATTAAATTAATAACCACACCCTGGCCAGTTCTAGAGTCCAACCCCTAGGACTCCCCAACCATCAGCCACATAGACTCAGTTTCACCTACTTTAATACACATATTTATCTTTTATTTATTATTATAATATTGAATTATAATATCATAATTCATACCATGGAGTCATGGGCCCTTCATATGCTTTTGGTCTCAGTCTGAAAACAACCATTATTTTCTTATTTATATTCATAATTAAAAATTTTTACCACTTCAAATATATGCATATAAAACATAACAATGCAGAAACACTAACCCCAACACATAAATATACATCCATATTGGTGTATTGCCCCAGAAGAAACTTTCATGTCACTAGCATAATAATTACAATCATCATACCCATTACATAGGTGCACTACCCTTAATCAAATTCATAACTTGGCCCATTTCTCTAACATGTGGATACAAAAATTCATGCTGAACTCATAATTCATAGGCTCACCAATCAATGCATATCATACATAGTTATTACATTAATCATTCAAGGGTGGAACTAGGGGTGTTGCAATCCCCTTCCCCTTAGAATAACACCATCCTCAGTGTTCCTTTGTCTTTATCAATACACACATACTACCAGGTCAATGATGTTCACTACTTCTATAGTTAATTCTCTTCATGTCTCATAATATTCCTTCGATTTCCTCGAGATACACCTAAGGTATTAGTTGTTTAGCATATACCTACAACACTCAACAATTAGAAATAGATGTTATGGTCATGTTTATACAGCTACTATTCTATCTAGAAGAATTCCAATTCATAATTGAAGCACATATATTCATAAAAAAAGAGAAGGCAACCAAATAAATATATGTATAAGTATTATTCTTGTTCCTAGTGATCTCAACTAGCTAAGGTGCAAACCCCAACAATCTCAAACCTACAGACTCACACCTCTTATCCACCTACATCCAAGTCATCTGCACAACCCTATAAGCATCCTAGCTATAGACTCACGCCCCCCATCCATCTACATCCAAGTCTCTTGAAAACCCCTAGAAGCCTCCAACCTAAGGACTCATTCCCCCATCCACATGCATCCAAGTGGCACACCCCTTCTCTACACCTAGCAGTCTGTTAAGTATCGTGCTACCACCTCTAGGATGAATTATTGTTGAATAGGGACATTCCTTGATTTTGTGGCTCCAGGAGTTGTTGTTTCTCTTTTGGGGCCTTCAAGTACCCTTTAAGTCCAAGGGAAACTCATATTTCTCTCATCCTTATCATTTTGTTTGTGAGGTGGATGGTCTTGAGTACCTGCATCGTTGATAAAATAAAAACTGTAATTAGTGCTCATGTTTACACATCACATATAACACAACATATAACTATCATTCTACATTGAACATCACAAACATTATCAACTTACACTTAAACTGCATACATACAAATTACATATTTTCCAATATACCTACTACTGCATAGATCAAATATAACATTTCATATCAATCAAAAACATAATTTTTTAAGAAGTTCTCCTATTCATGCCATCTCATGTCATTGAATTCAACAACATGGTAGTCTTACTTCACAAATTTTCCCATTACTCACTTCTACCTTACTAGCTACCTACATCTTATAGTGCTACTACCATTCCTTGGTATATTTGTAGCCTTTTATAATTATAGGATTGTGTTGATTTAAATATTGTCTTGAAGAAAGAAAGAGTATATGAAATTGTTTACTTACATAAAATGTCATTGAGGAAACCCAACCTTGTTGTGAAATATCACTTCCTTTAAAATAGGCTACAATGAACTCAATGGAAAGTTATATGCAAAATACAAAGTATAGAACACACATGATATTATTGGTTTTATTTTATTTTTATCAACATATAGAGCACACACATCAAATTCAAGTAGAAGAAGATGGTATTAATAGCATGAGATTGAAGAAGAATGACATTTTTCAATGAATATAAGTTGATAACTTATCCTGAGCCATGAGGATAGTGTATTAATTTGAGTGAAATGTTTAAGAGCTCAAAAAATCATAGAGGCGTTATGTTCTAGGCGATTATGAGTTTCCTAAAGATCGTTTTGTTAAGTAGTGAACTCAAGCTAGTACTTGCGGGAATTATTAGCAAGTAATTGTATTGATACTTTCTTTATTCAAATGTTTCGGCTTGATTTTGTGTAAGATTATCAAGGCCTTGAAAAAATACTTTCGCCATTAAGTAACAGTTTATGTTGACCTAATGAAAAATTCACTATGTTTCTAATGCCATCCGTTTTATTTTGAATGTTGTCTCATTAAGATGATATAGTGTTAGCCACTTCAATGATTTTATTTTGTGTCTATGAAGTTAAATTTTGAAGGAAACCTATGTCTTCTACTAATATTACATAGAAATTTTGAATATTACCCATACTAGTATCCATAATATTATGCATATCAAAAAATTATTCTTTCAACTTAAATTGAGTGCCAATTATATGATGAGATTGCTAAAAAAATTAGAATTGGACATATCTATAACATTTGTTCTTTATCTTCTACAACCTTTGACTTTGAGACAACATTTATTCCTTAGAATCAATAGATTCTAATAAATTATGGTTTTCATTAGAGTTTTGTAGCAAAGAATCTAACTATTGTTGTGTTTTATCCAATTGATTCAGTACGTGATGATTGGATGACTTCAACTCATTCACAACCCTCTTTTTCTCTTTCTTGAATGCATTTCTCTAAAAGTCATGGAACATATCATTTTCATCAATGACGAAGAAAAGATACACTTTGTGGGAAGAATCATCTAATACCTTGAGACATTTCAGCATAAGAGTTGAAGTGGAACACTGTAAAAGTGGGCGCCTGCTTGATTTACTCTAAAAGAATTGAGACATATACCATGTGACTCTTGATTTCTTCTCCTCATCATTCATGATATGTTTGCAATTGGAATATATTGACGTAAGCCTTTTTCCAACATGAATTAGACAATAACACTTTATCTTTCTCTTCCAATCTATTCCTTGCATTGTCTGCCAACTCCTTGCCCTTGATATTGTCAAGTGCCTCAATTTCAAACTCACTAACATATGGATGTTGATATTCATATTTATGTTTATATTCATTTGGAGTGTTGTTTGTTATATTACTCTCAGAGTTATCATCATCATTTAATTTTGGTAGGTTATGGTTATTTAGGATGCACAAACACAAGAAAAAAAACTTCTCAAAATCTGATCCATTGGTTTTCCCTTCCTCCATCATGTTTAATAAAATTAATTAATAATTAAAAAATTGTTAAATAACATTAAAATTAGTTGTGGTTTTCACACGTCGGAGTTACAACCGCATAAAATGCTTCCAAAAGAAATGGTCAATGGAGGGGATATTTAATTTTTTCCTTAACTTCCTGTAGATAGATATGGTGAAATATCAAACTGGTCACTTCAAGCCCATAATAGATATGGAATTGTTGTCATAATTCCTGCTAGAAGGTCTATAAACAATAATCCTAATTGTTGGACATTGGGTTCCATGCTCCCTGTGTGTTTCGCGGCATGGACTAACTGACTCTCATGGATCCTAACTCTATCAATTATAGTAGAGACTAACACCTGCGGGTTCTGGTCTAACAACAATCGTGATTCCAACAATTGGTATCAGAGTGACAGGTCTCGAGTTCAAAACTCACCCAGCTCGCGTTGGGGGGGAGATTGTTGGACATTGGTTTCAATGCTCCCCATGTGTTTGATGATATGGACTAACCGCCTCTCATGGATCCTAACTCTCGTGATTGTAGTGGAGACTAACGTCTGTGGGTTTTGGTCTAACGAAAATCATGATTCCAACACTAATTATTAGCTATAACTGGCTAGTAACTATCAAATCTTCACTGGTGGTTGATATGGCTTATAAAGTGCTCAAAAATACCTATAAATTTCCTCCAATCATGGCTTAAATATATGTCAGCAGTAATCTACAAAAATAATGAAGAATATCCTAAGGAGGTGATCCAAATCAACTTCTATCCATGGATAATAGACACTTAACTAGACTTCCAACCTTGTCATCCACTGTTGGAACATGCGTTATTTATTTTCTAGTTCAAAGTAAAATACTAAATTGACAACAACTAGTAGAGTCAATTCTGGACCTTCATTAGATCAATTTTAGTGAGAAAACTACAATCCATAACACATAGAACACATATAATCAGGCATACCCTTCTTGAGAACTCTATTATGATTTCAGAACATTGTATATCTGCATTTCACCCATGTGGCTCATGAACTTGGAATGGATAAGTATTTCAATTATGTCAAATTAAAATAACTCTAGAGGTAATTTTCTAGGCTGATCCTTAAATTTCAATAAGAAATCCCTTGTGTGCTTTCTATCTTTGAGGCCTATTTCCTTTGGTACAACCATTTCTTTGCATCATTAGATATAATGGCATATTGTTTTGTCGCTATATTTTGGGTAGGAAATTCAACTACATCTTCCCACTCATCTAGTTCTTTCCGACCTTCCTTATCGGAGTCATTGATAACATTAACAACAAGAACAAGTAAAGTAGGTGCATCTGGATAACTTGAATCTTTCTACTTTTCCTCTGGTTCCTTGTATGATTTATAAAATTCACCAGCTGAACTATAAGGATCAACTTTGGCCAAACATTCCTTCCTCTTCTTCTTCTTGCTATGAGCCCTCTTTATTCCAACACAAATGGAGGTTGTGGATACAACCTGATGATTGGTAACATGATGGGTACTCTCATTCTTTTCAATAGTATCATGGATTGTATTCATATGATTTCCCCTCAAATTAGCATTACTTTTTTTTTTCAACATGGTATAATACTTCCTCAACTTTAAATTCACTAGGAAAAGAGGGAAATTGTTCATAAATTTCCATTGCTTCTCTACAAATGTCACCAGATTCAAAATACAACTCCATATCATGTGCAACTAGTTTGAGTTGATAAGGGTCACCTTTCCTAAATATCACAATAATTGCAGTGTTGTCTTTGTTCTCCTTTCTATTGACCTCAATCTGTGTCAATTATTCATCCATAAATGGAAAATATAGGTCTTCAACACTTACATATGAGCTCAAATGTTTTTTCACATGGTTCATCAAGATTCATTCTTAACTTAACAACTAAATGTAACTCCTAACCTTTTATTTCCCTAGCCTTTAATAAGTTTTGAATTTGATTCACAAATTCCCACATCACTGACAATGCCATTAGATTTTATGATTTAATCAAATAAAGAGATATTTTTATAATATGATTAAGAGTTATAAATATCTTTGGTTTGACTTTCATACCAATAGATAACCTGAATCTTGATTACAGGAAAATTGTTTCCAACATCTAAGTTTTTCACAGAAACCCCCCCGCTAGGGATTTTAGTTGTGCTTTTTATCTTGAAATTTTTAAAAATTACATCTGATTTTGCATCTTCTTGACCTGGTATTTAGATACTTAATTAAAATTTATTAAAAATTTTAGTGACCTTACCAATGTCCATATGATTTACATATTCATTAGTCTTATTACTCGCTTCATACTCATCTCCTACAAACTCATACACAAGCCGTAAGAGTCCATTAATCCTTTCTGTTGGCAATGTTGATGTCCCCACATTTCATGAGATCACATCATTCGTTGAGCTCCCTGATTGATGTAAAGTTGATTACCTGTCATTAGAAGATAAGTAATTTCCAAAACGACTTGAGAAAGAGACAATATAAATAGAATCAAGTTATTGATTCCATGTTGTAAAGGCAATGGAGGAGGCACACATTGGGCTAATGGTAGTATATGTAGCATTAGAAGATACAATAGTTCTTATTAAAGTTTTAAATAGTAAATATTGTGTGAGAAATTTTTGTATCAGATGCACACTCATGGTTTCTAGGGATGTATATAGATGTGCAAATAATTGTCCTAGCAGTGAACACAAAAGAGGATTTACTATTTGTGGGCTAGTTTAGATTTTAAGAATATAATATTTTTGAAGAAGAAGATGCCAACCAATATGGCCCGACTAGTCAAAAACTATTACATGAATCGACTTCTATAAATTCAAATATAAAGTGCAAATGTCAATGCCTTTAGTTATGGAAACAACTAACTCCATGATCAACTTGCTAGTACATTCCATTCCATCTCTATATCTACTTGAGTTATTCTCTCCAACTCCAAAGCCACATAAAATTTGTAACCATCTCTATCTGAATTTTTCATTATATAGGTTTGGCTCCCATTTCAAATTTCCAAATTTTTTTTCATGTGTTGTACGGAATTGTGATATACGGATAAGCAAAATTCCCTAAGTGTGGTTTTTATCACTTAGAAAAACAGAGGAAATAATAACTATTATTTTCTCTAAAACAAGCTGATATACAGAATGGGAAAGGATCCTACTTGTGATTATTTCTCTTCTCCTTCTCTTTCTGTTGTTGCTATCATCGCTCTCAATCCAACTCAAGTCACTAGATAAATTCCTGTAAACACAAACAGAGAAAAAAAAACAACATACAATATACAAATATATACATATCTTACTAAAATCAAACCGATAAGATCTGAAATACATACATCATTCAAGAATACATTGCATAATAAATAGAGACATAGGTATGGGAAAATGAACAACAATATTTATTAAAGAGTATGAGGGGAATATTACAACCAATGGATCGATTTGTCTTCAACCTGCTCCAACATCATTCCAGCCTCATCACATCCAGCATCATCTCAATAGCGTAAGTACTTTCACTCTCTTATAAAATGAGAATCCAACAACATAACTTTTTACAAAATTATTCCTCCATATCACTAGGATGAGTACTCAATTTATAGGGAAATTGGTGGTATTTTGTCAATGAATGAATTTCTAATAATAGGCAAGACATGTTTCCAAGTTTAGAGGTGTTAGATGGACACTTCGATTCGAGGTATGACATCTATGGACTCTTCTAGAAGGCAATGGCCATGTGGAGATTTCCATAAAAATGAGAATTCCGATCCGAGTTGACCAACACACCTTTGAGTGTCAGGAAGTGCAATGAAGTGCACCCTTGCATGAAGGAATTGGCACTACAACATAGTTAGTCCCTTGTAGATGAGCGTTGGTGAGTTAGTGGGTCATATAAAATATACTTCAAACCTTTGAAATCTCACAATAGAGGCCATGAATGAAATTTTCTTCACTTAGGGCATATAAAAAATGAAATATAAGGGGATGATAGACCCTATTTCATTGGTCCTAGGGATGATGTCTAGTTTGACCAGGTCTTGGGGGATGATGCCCAAATTCACCTATAATAGTTGCCCCCCTAAAGCATGAAGTCAAAATAATAATAGTATTTGGATGAGATGCTTTATGATATGATGAGTAGGAACTGAAGAAGATGGTGACTTGCATCAATATTGCAATACATTACATCATGATATATTTCATATTGGTCATGAATTGTTGATGGAGGCATTCATTAATTCAAAAATTCATGTAAATTTAAATGTTTCCCAAAAAATACATGCCTACATATATAGGCCCATGTTCAGATGACGATCTATATGTAAATCCATCATACATATGATGTGTACAAAAATCCTGAAATCACACCCTGGAGGGATGAAACTAGATCTGGGGTATTCTTATGTTGTTCATTTAATCATTTCGGTACAAGTCTAACCATGCAAATATATGATTTGAAGTCAAACGTGGGAATACATCGTCTGATTACCAGCCAATGATGTGAGCTGTTAACAGACACGAGAAAACCACCATTGATGTTAATGTCTCTCAAGGTACTACAATAAAATTTGTAAGGCATGAATAGATTATTTGATGTCGAACACCAAGCAAAATATTTTAGTCAAAGGTCCGGAAGCAAGAAAATTGTCAATGATGTAACAGGCCTTAGGGTACTGGAAGATGTTTCTAAGTAAACTTCCTGGATGATGAGATGATGTTTACAGGAAGAAAATTTATCATGAAACGAGAGTTATTGATTTCAAAGACAAAATGTGACTTTATATAGCAATGTTTAGGGATAACTATCATGGAAATGAAGGTTTATGAGTTATGAAGAAGGATGAGGATTTTAATGGATGAATTTTCTTGAACATATTGGCGACACTTGAGATGAGTTGGCGGTATTGACCGAAAATTGAAGTGAAGGTATGATGAACCATAGGTATGAATGAACCATCAAGAATATTACCCAACCCAAATGTCACGATGATGGAGTGAAAGTGTCATGTTCTAGAGCGACCTTCTACCATAAACTGTTTTGTTCTTTTTCCAAAATTTTCCCCAGTTATTTTTCGACTAGTATCTCTTTATTTTTTAACAAGTTTGAGGAGGACAACATATTATTGATCTATAATTCAACCCTTCGGGAAAATCCATCTCTATTTAATAATTTAATGAGTCTAGTGATAAATGAAACTCGATTCTTGTCATGATCAACAAGTTTGTCACTATTTTATGTTTTAACGAGTCTAACGACATTAACATCTCGATCCTTTTTCTTATTTAGATAGTTTCAAAAAGAGAAAAAAAGAAAACTCCATGAGTCCTTTTTCGCAAATTTGTCGCTTAGGTCCGAAAAAGTGTAATATGATACCTAAGAAAACCTCGTATCCATGTTCGACTAAGGTTTTCCTTTTTCGTAAATAATCTATCTCAGTCTGGAAAAGGGTTAAAATTATACTGAGTATATTTTGTTTCATTTACTTTTACGAGCTCCAAAAGAGAAGTGCTTGACAATATTTGCACATTATCAGAGTATGAAAAGAGCTAAAGAAGACTCCGGGGGTTCCTTTTTCACTGTTATCGAGGATCGAAAAAGAGATAAAAGTGTGCTTCAAGTCCTTTTTAATTTTTATCAAAGCTCGAAAAATAAGCATAAAAGTATGCTTTGTGGTCAAATCATTCTTGAATAATTTTTCACGACTAATCTATTGTATCAATTGTAAAACTTGTTCAGAACACCATCAAATGGATCAAAAATACCTGCTTCATAGAAAAAATGAATAAAAACCATACTCACAGCATTAAATATGTTTTTAAATAACCAAATTCACTAATTAAAAGAGTTTTTACCATTCCAGAGTTACCATTTGAAAAATAGGAGATCTAAACCAAATTTTTCCCCTAAACTTTAGTAGTTGATTCCGATAGATTCTGTGGACAATTTCTCTTGCCATTCGATTTAGGTTGGAGCTATGAACATTCTCTTTCTTTCAGTATCATTTTCATTACATTTCATGGTAATTTTTTATGGTTTTGAGCCCCTTAGGGTAAATCTACTATGCTCAGAGGGTAACACACCCTTGAATGTCGAAAGGTGCATTGCAACGCACTGAAATTGAAGGCCAGATGCACTGCAACACTCTCTTCCTTGGCCTGGGGTGCGTTGGGCACAATTTACATTTTATTTTTTTTGTATGCCCAAAATTTCCCATTTTTTTGCGTGAAATGGATCCTAATGACGCATATGATTGTGTTTTAGGTATTCATCATATCAAAGTGACGATTACATGGATGGAAAGATAACATGAAGAACATAATATGATTTCCCTAAATGATATAGGTATAGTAAGAGCCCTCAGAGATTGTGGGTTTCTAAATTTTTTCACATTGTCGGGGATGAGGCAACAAATGGAACTATTGGAGTTCCTTCTTCGTTCATGGGATCCAGTACTACAGGCTTCTAACATTAGGGTAAAATTGGTCCCAATATTAGTGGAGTACATTTATTTTCTCATAGGATTATCGAGGCGAGGTTCTCCCATTTCTCTTTTAGGATCTGCTCCTGGAGGAGAGACAGTAAGAGATTACATACTGCAGCACTATCATCCAGGGAGTGAACCAAGTAAGGATGGGAAAATAAACATCTATGATGTATGTGATCTGTGTTTGAGGGCCATCCAATTTACTATCTCAAAGCTTGGTAGTTTTGCTACACTACATGTGGCAAACACATCATACATGGAGTATGCACTGGAGTGTTTAGAACGAACAATATTTAACTGGGATGAAGTTTTCCTCTTTTAGATAAAATAAAAACTGACCAAGGAAAAGGGATGAAGGAAGAATAATTTCAAGTTTGTCTCGATCCTGATTTCCTTCACCTTAGAGAATATTCCATTGATGCAACCCCATCATGTTACACTAGGTATATTTTTCCCTAGAGACACCCAGATAAAAATATGGGTAGAATTGATGTCTAGAAATGTTGGTCAATCGACCATCGTATTATCTACTGCATTATTTTCTTGCTTTAGACAACAGATGATCACCATAGATCAATATGCATATACATGCATAGATTTCCGAGGGGACCCAGACTTGATTCTACCAGACAACTCTCAATGGGGTGCAATTGGTAAGAATTTTTTGACCATGTTTTTTGATTTTTTCTAAGTTTTATACATATTTTTTATTTTTATGTTTCCCAATACTAAACTAAAGTTTTGATGAATGCAAATGTGGGCCAAGTTCGACTAGTGGGTCAGCTAGAACAAGGAGCAGATGAGCCAACAAAGAGAGTTGTCGAGAGAGAAGTCCTTCAGGATTTAGATATGACTGAAACTCTTGATGAGCTATAGCAACATGTGGAGGGATTGACTCTTTGGATTATGGATTGATGGATCGAAGAGTTACCTATGAGACTGCAATGCCACACTATTAGCGTTCCTAACCATTGGATATGGTTATTGCGTAGGATAACCAGATTAATAGCTTGTTATCACGAGCATCACTAGTTTACTTTGACACTTTGCATACGTTTTTAGGTCAAATGACCTATGCGTCTTGGGAACAAATTTTATAAAAAAGTATAACTATCTATCTATTTATTTTTAGTGTTTTCTTATGTTTATTGTGCAATCCTATTCAATTATGTGATGTGAATTGAAAATATGTCTTTACATGCGTTTCCATTTTCTGTTTAAAACATAATTCACTAAGGAATTAGTTAATGTGTTCAAGTTCCTGGAAATGTGTTGATATTAAATATAATCAAAATGTCTTTCCAAAAGTCGAACTCTTAGGAACATACGATGCAATGTTGGGTTTCGAATAGTATAAATGCTAATATGTTTCAGTACAACACGTTGAGAGTCTAACCTAATGATGATGTGGTTAATACCAAATCGAATGGCATCAGAGAGAAGTTCGATCAACGTGCTATATTCAGTGATCTTGTTTTTAGATTGACCGATACAAATCGCTTGAAAACTCACTAACTGACTGCTTGGAGCGAAAATGGCCCATGCTGCAGATGATAGATTCTGTGTACTATGACTAGCACCATCAACATATCCAACGAATGATTCCAAAGATTCAGACATCTGCGATGAAATGTAAATATGATTACCAACTTCAAGAAAACTCTAGAAAAACAAACTAAGATAGTTAAATAAAATAAAAATCATATATACAATATAATACAAAATTTTACTATGCTCATGTCTAAGCAATGTAATGTTTCAGATACAACCCATTTCAGGGCTGCAAAAATGGAATTTCATCATAATCTACTAACTCGTAGGCACCCTTAGCAAGAAATCTTTTTAAAATATAGGGGCCATGCCATAATGGATGAAATTTTATTGTAACAATTACATCAACTTCTTGATCATAAAGTAAGACCAGGTCACCCACTGAGAAGATACATGGCTGGACATGATGGTCGTATTGTGCCTTAATTCACTTCTTATGCATTTCATTGGTCAGTGCGGCTTCACAACGTGTTTCATCAAGATGTATGAGGTTACAAAGATGTGCTTCTTCAGTAAAGGTGTTAGGTAACAAGTCAAAAACAAGTTTTAACGACGATATTTCACATTAGATAGGTAATATAGCTTCCAGACCATACACCGATTGAAAAGGGGTAAATTTGGTTGCGTTTCTCACCAAGATTTGGTATGCCCACAAAGCCGAGTACAAGATCAAATTCCAATTTCGTTTATAAACTCCTATCATGTGTTGAAGCATTAGTTTAAGAATCTTGTTAATAGCCTCCACTTGTCCATTGGATTGTGGATAATAAGGAGTAGTACTATCATGTGACAATCCTAATTTGGTAGTCAACTCATTGATCATGTTATTGCAAAAATGCTTACCATGATTTGTGACTATAGGCTGTGGAACACCAAACCGTGAGATGACATGATTGAAAAATAATAATGCAGTTGTTTAGCCTGTGTTGTTGAATGTAGGCATCGCTTCATCCCACTTGGTAAAGTAGTATATTGCGACAATAATATAACCATGCCCCCCAAAGGAATAAGGGTTGCAGGTCTTGATGTCAATGCCCCATTTTTCAAATGGTCCCACAACTATAACACGATGCATCAGTGCTAGCGGTTTGTTGATTTTATAATCAAATATCTTGCACACTTGAAAACTTCTAATTGCGAGGATGCAGTCGCAAAATATTGCAGTCCAAAAGTAACCAGCGCAGAGTATCTTCTGTGCGGTAGTGTATCCAGACAGGTGTCCACCACGAGCCCCATCATGAAAATAATTTAGAACCTTCTCAACCTCGTTATGAGTGAGGCACCTCCTTAAAATCGTATCAACAACATGACGATAAAGTGTATCGTTGACGATCAGATAATCTTTGGCTTGGTATCGAATACATTGTTGTTGAGATCAGGAGGTATCGAGCTGAAAATTCTAGGTTTGGAGATAAATGATAAAATCCCCATACCAAGGATTAGATGATCCGATCACAAATAAAGACCCATAAGGAATTGATGGTTCTGATGTAGTAGTAGTACTATCACAGGGAAGGTCATAGAGAAGCTTAGCCAAAACCAAAGACTTCTTTGACTTGGATTTGATGAATTCCATATCAAATTGCTGTAAAATGACGATCCATTTTGAATATTCTCCCCCCAGCAATTGACGTGACAAAATTTATGTCATGGGGTTGCAATGCAAAAAGACAATGGTATTTTATAACATGATATAATGGCGCAATATTTGGACAACTTGAATGGTCGCCAAGTCAAGCTTTTCGATGTATAAATACTTCACTTTCGCATCATTGATATTACAACTCAAATAGTATATCAGATTTTCTATCCCATCTTCTTCTTGGAACAATACCATAGCAATGATTGTATCAGCCGCAATGATATATAAGAAATAATCACTCTGATAATTGGGGGGATACATTAATGACCCCCAGACAAGTGTATCCTTGACACCTTCAAAAGAATCTTGTGAAACCTTATCCTAATGGAAGGGAATCCCCCTTTTCAAGAGACAAGTAAATCCTTTAGCCATTTTAGCTTAGTTTGGTATGAACCTCCTTAGGAAGTTAGCATTTCCTTGAATTTTCTGTAACTGAAGTAAATCTAATGGCACAGGAAAATCAAGAATGGCCTGGACCTTAAGTGGGTCGATTTGAATTCATTATTTTGAGATTAAAAATCCTAGCAAGCAACTAGAACCAACAAAAAAGAGACATTTTTGTGGATTAAGACGTATTTTGTGGTGTCGGTAGCGTAGAAATATAACTCTCAAATGCATCAGGTGATCAGTCCAGTTTGGTGAATGCGCATGTAAATAATCTAGATAAGGTTGAAAAATGTTCTTGATGTCAATGAAATCATAATCCATTGCTCTCTGGAATGTTTCGCCAACGTTCTTTAAACCAAATGGGATTTTTCGATAAGATAACGTGCCCCAGGGACAAATGAATGTGTCTTATATTGGTCCTTTGGGAGGATATTGATTTGATTGTAACAGGAAAATCAATCCATGAACGAAAATATTTTACATCCAGCACACTTGTCAATAATCTAGTCGATAAAGGGAGTAGGATAGTTGTCTTTTGGACAGGAAATATTAACATCCCAATAATTGATGCACAATCTGATTGTCCCTTGTTTCTACATGACAGGAACAATGTTGGAAACCCAATAAGTAAGCAGAACAAGGTAAATGAAATTAGCACACAAATGTTTTTTAACTTCTACTTTAATGGTAGTAACCTTCTTCGGGTGAACAAGACAAAGGCGTTAACGTACCAGTCTGACATCAGGGTACATTTTAATGGTGTGTTCAATGATACTAGTATCTATGTGTGGCATTTCCTTGTAAGACCAAGAAAATATATCTTGAAATTCACAAAAGAGATAGTGATAAGTTTCAATTTCTAATGGATAAAAAGACACACCATCATGAATGTTTTCTACAATGGCGGGTTTGGTCGAAATATCGATATAAATGGTTTCTTCAATATTTGATGAATTTTGTTTCGATTCGATTGCATTAATGGGAAATGAATTTGAAAATAAAATTTTGATCAATGGGTGATATAGTTCAATAGAACTATTTTATTTGTAATCTAGAAGATGGGAATGATGATGATGATCTTCCCATGGTTCTCCTTCTGGCACCATGGATTCTCTTGTGGCCCTATAATTTATAAGATTGGTAAGAATAAACGATAGAGGACAACATCAAACCACTTTGGAGTCCAGGACCTAGCCTTCCTAGACTGAGAGAGGGCTCTCTCTATTTCTGATCTAATATTTCCTTAATATTATGAATGTTGATGTTAGGCTAGTTACAATGATGGTGTTATTTGGTTGTTTTGATTGATTTTGTTGGTTGGATGTGCATGTCTACAGGGACTAGTCCATTGGGTTATGGAGTCAAAGGTTGGATTGGCACATCAACCTTAAAGAGCATCACAGGGCAAGCTAACTGTGTTAAATGGATCTTAAGAGTAGTATGAATTATGAGGAAAAAGAAATAATAAGGTTCAGTAGTGGCTAAAGATCAGTTAAGAATTCTTTAATCAGACTTCAGCAGAAAACATTCAGATTGTAAATGTAGACATAATTAAGGTGCTCCGACAAAAAATAGTAATATAAATTTTTTGATTTACAATTAGATGAACAAATGCATAGTAGGGAAAACAATGGAAACATTGAACATTGAAAAATAGCACATCACCAATTAATGGAGCTCAAGAATCTAGTAAACGATCTTCGATTATTGATGTCCACCTCCAGAACTACTGTGCTCCAATAGTATTTCTTACAATGCAGGGTCTCACAATATCCAACCCTTGATAACGAAAATACATGTAGTATTTAACTGTGATTATGTCGGTTACCCTAATCTAATTCGGCAGCCTTCATTAATTACAATTTAACTAAAACTAGACAATTATGGGCATGCAAGGCCCGAAAAAAAAAAAAAAATCTTTGGCTCAACACCGACTGTAACATTAACTTTGGAAGCTCTTCATAAATAAAAAAACAAGATGAAGGTGGCTGAGCTGGTCATGAAGAGGCAACAATAGTGGCCTTGACATCTTGCCTCGGGTTGCCACTATTGGATTATTAAATATTACATGATGCTGGCTCTTCAAATCGATCAGTGGCTATGTTGACATATCCATCATGCCTTTTCAATATTATTACATGCACAATTTTCCCCACTCCTTCTTTCCTGGAATCCTCGTACCTATGACTTGTTAGTACACTTCATCCACCTTTGTGTATTTACAGATAGTAGGTTTGGTGAGAAAAACATGCTTCAACTCACGTTGAATGAAGATATCATTGCTTAAGAGATCCAAAACAACCTTCCAGGTCATGTTCACTTTAACGTTGGAAAATTTGGTGGTATCCTTAGCTACTTCCTTGAGCTTGGTCATGTAATATCCCTTTTGGACCAAATTTTTGTTGATTACATATAGTGAGGGCAGTTCTTTTTCCCTCAGGGGCTCAATCTTGTTTAAGAATCTGCCAATGGACATGTCTAATTCATGACATTTCTCCTCTAATTTCATCACTAAATTCCTCTTAGTGAGGACCCTTTTTACCTCTGGTATGGTTTATGTTCTATCCTGTACATCCAGGTTGTCCAGCTCAAAATGTTTTTGGAGTTGAGGAATTTTATGATCTTGGGGGTTGTTGTTGGAATATTTTACAACTCCCGATTTGTTTTATCAATATCCACTTTGAATTTTTTAATTAGCTCCTTCTATTAAAAAATAATGTGGATGGAATGCTAGATCCCATCCACTGTCTCTATGATACTGCCCCAAATTATCATCTTCATTTGGCCCAATATGTTGTTGGAAGAAAATTCATTTTCTACCTTCTCCAACCTCTCAATATGCTTCTTAGCTATCTCATGGGAAGTTTCTGATCTAGCCTTTTGATCCCTAAGGATGCCAATCTGTGTCTCCAAATTATTGATCGCTTGTGATTGCAAGTTCATGCTCTCCATTGATTTGGACAATTGATATGTCCCACTAGATGTTCCAGCAGTTGTTGGAATAACTGTTGGAATTGATGGGATAGGGATAACTTCTAATGGGATGAGTGCCCCTCGATTTGCTTCTTCTTTCTCCTTCAGTAGCTTCTCCATCTCAGTCTCCATTTGTTTGATTTGGGCAGACTTTTCAATAACTAACTTCATTAGCTCTAACTTCTGTGTCTCATCTTCCTCAATGCCCTTAGCTTAGGGGTCTTCTGACACTAGCATATTGAGTTGTTTCGTGAGGGCTGCTATGTCAAAATTCTTCTTCTTCAAAATCTCCTTCACAGCTTGAACATTGGTTGGGTCGTGCCCAAGATTCACTATTAAATCTTCTAGAGACTTGATCCTTGAGTCTCTAGCCATGGCAGATACCCTCTCCATCTTGAGTTGTGATTGGGTACTGGATAAGAACACATGTAGCTTTGACAAGCTCATAGCAGTGTTTGTCGATGTTCAGGCTACCATATCCCCAGTCTTGTTGTGTTATTCCATCTGGTCAATATGATGGATGTCCATAGTGGTAAAATCGAATTATGCTTTCTTATAATCTCCTGCTCCTTAATGTTGTGGGACCAAGGCTTCTAGAAATGCCATCTGTATCCTCCCTTTTTCAGTGTCAAAGGCAGAAAATAGCCTGCTTTGTGAATGTTGAGCCCTGAAATTGTCTTCTCTTTTGCCAAACTTCACTTCATTTCATCATTCCTTTATCATTTCATAAACCTAAAACTCAATGAGAATGACTAATATTACTTAATGGTTGCATACAATGATTAAATTATTGTAATTTTGTGATTTTTCCTGTCTTAATGATTTTTGAACAGTTTAGCTACAAAATGCAGTCATTCTGTAGCTAGTCAAGCGTTCCATAGTTGTTTTGGTGTTTAAACATGTTACAGGTGTCATATAAAGAAAAGGCACACATAGGTGGATTCCAAATCTTTCCTACATCATTCATTCCCTTCAACGAATACTGGATCGATAGTTGGAGGTACCTATGCATGTGGTCAAAGCAAAAGTCAAGAAAACTATCTTCTACAGGAATCAAGACTCCTGATTTTTCTTTACAACAAATCAGGAATCCTAAAAGAGTTTCAATTTGATTTTGACTTTAAAAATACACATGTACCTACTTTCATTCAATGTTTGTTATGTAATTGCATATAAATTCAGCTCAGTAATTCTGAGAGAGATAGTTGATACATATTTTATCATTACTGTGATACTCTATTTTTCAAGCATTTTGATAATAAAAGGAATATAACTATGATGTTGTTCTGAATACAGCCTTGAGGATTTAAATATTTAATGCTGAATTGATAGCAGAGGGCCCTTGCTATTCGAGGAGGTTTTACATGCTTTCTAGATAAGTAGTTTTCAATTTTGTTTTGTCATATTTCCTTACTTAGACTGCTTTCTGAAATTATATCTTTTTGGATTATGTTCCATGTCATTTTCTTAGATAAAATATCCTCATGATATTACAGTTAGTATTTTTCTTAAGATCTTCCAAACATCTCTATTAAATGAATGGGATTTAATTGTAATATTCTAAGTTTCTAGCATTTCAGTTTCTGTTATTTAGATTAAGAAGATCCTCATTATCTTACAACTATTCTCTTTCTCAAGCTCTTCGAATATATCACTACTATATGAATGAGATTTATTTGTACTATTTTGAGTTATTAGCATTTTCCGTTCTTCAATTAGATAGAATATCCTCATCTTATTGCAAACAGTCTTTTTCAAAATCTCTTCCAATAAACCTCTAACTTATGAATAAGACTTAGTTGTAATGTCATAAATTGTTTCAGCATTTCATAGGAGATCCTTACTACATTATAGTAATCTTCTTCTCAAGCTATTCCAATAAACCTCTAATAAATGAATGAGATTCCACCATAACGTTCTAAGTTATTGTTTGTTTCAATTTTAGGAGATCCTCATTGCATTAAAATTTATCTTTTTCACAAGCTCTTACAAAAAATCTCTAACTAAATGAATCAGATTAAGTTATAGTGTTTTGAGTTACTTTTTATTTCATGAATGTTCATTTAGCAGCTGTAATGTCCATGGATTAGGATTCTCTATTTTTATCACTTCCTAGTTAGGAATAGATCTTGCAATCAAATTCTGTTTTAATGCATTCCTCTTTGACATAGATTTAATTTCATTTTCTTAGCATATAGTAACATATTCGAAATCAAACATAGAAAATCCTAAAAAATCAATAAAACACTGAAAACAACGAAGTAAGAAAAGGGATACTTAGGCACATATAGTACATTACCATTCATCAGTTTACTATCCCTAGTCGATAATTTATGCTATCAATTTAGGACAATAAATTGACTAAACATTTTGGCGTTGTTGCCGGGGAAGTGTAACTAGGTAAACTTATTTCCTATTTCCCAAAAACAATGATATGCATATAGAAAGAGATTCTAGGGGTAGATTTATAAGAGGCAGAAGCTTAATTCCCACAACTCCACTCACTCCACCAAGAACAAGAAGGAGCATAGCTCCAACTGATACCCAAATTCCATACTATACTGGTCATAGGCTTCCAGAACTCTCAAGATCAGATATCCCATCACGAAGATCTCCCACTTCATCCACTGAAGCAATTCGAGAGGAAGAAGATCCAAGGACTCCTACAGAAGGGATAACCCTTTTCACTTCCACAGGAGAATATATTCTAGCAGAAGAATCACAAATCCTTAGTGAAGAGGAATAAGAGGACTATTTCTTCAATATACCCTTGATAGAAGAACCAGTAGAACAACTAGCTCTTCCAACTGAGCCCTATATCAGTTTAGAGGAATCTATCATGGAAAAATAAGGGGAAGGAGAAGTCTTTAATGGAGAACATACACTATTTGGAGGAGGTAGAGGAAGAGGAGGAGATAAAGGAAGAGGTAGAGGTACAAAAGAATGTAGAGGAAGAGGAAATGTAGAAGGAGGAAGAGGTAGAAGGGAAACTGGAAGTCCTTTTGGATTCCCTATAATAGATGAAGAGACTAATGCAACTATGAAAAATATGTCACCCTCTGTTCTTCCAAACTTTCATGGACTAAAAGGTGAAGATCCTGAGACCTTCTTATTTGAATTTGAAGTTCTATGTAGAACCTATGATTACCTACAAGATGCTAAGAAACTTAAATTGTTCCCTTCAACATTGAAAGGAGCAACATTAAAATGGTTTATGAGTTTAATCACTAGGTCTATTAGGAAATGGGATGAAATGAGAAAAGCATTTCCAGACAGATATTTGGATTACTGTATACCAGTCAACCATAAGGAAGAAGTGGTCAAGACGATGCAAAAAGAGGATGAAAATATGGAAGATTTGTTGGAAATATTTAGCTATAACATCAAGAGGGAAAAAATGGAAAACTTAGATGAATATACTTTGAAAGCTCTTTTGTTGAATACAATTAGGGATGAATGGATAGATATCCTTAATATGATGGGGAAAGGAGACATATCTCAACTTTCATTTCCTGATATAGCAGAACTATGTATTAATATTTCAAGAGGAAAATCTAAGATTCTAAGAGGTCCAAGAAGCCCTTCTCTTGCAATGACAAGCAAATTTGTAGCTAGAATAGTAAGTAGGGAAGAAATAGGAAATATGCTTGATTAATTAAAAAATGAAATTCTAGGGAGTCTTAGTGAGAAAATAGACACCCTTAAGTTACAAAACAAGCAGAAAGCTGAAATTGATGCCTTAGCAATATTTTGTCCCAGATGTAGGAAGAAGCATCCCTTAAGAGAGTGTTCTTTGGATGTAAAAGTAATAGATACTTGTGCAATTTTTTCATAAAAACATAAGACCAAGAATTTTCCCTCAATCCCTGGCCTTAAATCTATCTTTCAAGAAGAAACAACCACAAATTCCACATAATCTCTTAATTTTGTCTCTAGAAGACCTTGGCAGGGACTTCAAACACAAGGGTTTAGTAATAAAATGTATAATCAACCCCCACCTAATTGGAATTCTTAGTAGAAACCGTGGCCCCAATTTCAAAATCATTCTCAACCTTGGGCTCAAGGAGAAAAAAATTCTTATGGAAGGTTCTCCCAGTATTATCAATATCCACCCTCTTATCCATCATATCCATCATATTCAAACTTTCCTCCTCAAAAAAATCCTTAGCAGAATCCACAACATCAAAATCAAAATCAAAATCCACCACTTCCATTACCATTTCCTCAAAAATCAAATCAGTTACCTGCCCAGCCAATACCAAACCCCAACAATAAAAACCCTCAGAATACATATATGATAGAAGGTCAACAATTTCCAACCTATTTGATTACTCCTTTAAACCTTAATGAGGTTCAACTTAGGTCTGGAATAATACTTGAAGGAAAGAAACCTTCTGTAGTTATACAAGAACAAAACAATTCTAAGGAGGATTCTGTACAGGTAAATAAAAGTTTTGAAGAAAACACATTTCTTCAAGATCAAAAAATTGGAAAAGAAAAATAGAAAGAACTAATAATTTCAACTCCTATGTTAGAACAACCATCAACATCTACTACTACACCTCCTTTTCTTAAAACATTACAAATTTATAGGAGAAACAAATTATGACCCCTAACTATGATCTCCTAGATGAGTTAAGAAATGTTTGTCTTAAGATTCCATTTTACAGGGAATCAAGGAAATCCCAATTATAGCAAAGACATAAAAGAGTTGAGTATGAAAAAAATAGGAAAAAGAATAAAATGGATAAGGAAAATACAACTGGTAGGAAAAATAGCAGACATAATGATGGGAATGATTGCCATTTCAAAATATCTAGATCCCAGAAATCCAGCTATTAAGATACATATCAATGGAATATAAATTCCAAACACACTTATTGATCTAGGAGCAGCAATCAATATCATGAGTAGGCAAATCATTGGAAAAATAAAACTTCCTAATCTTCTTTTTACACCCACACTATTAAAATTAGCAGATAGATATATAATCAAACCAAATGGGGTATTAGAAGACATTCTAGTGTCCTTATATTCTTGGGAGTATCCTATGGATTTCATGATCGTAACTCATAAAAATGATCTAGCAGGACATCATATTATATTAAGAAGACCTTGGTTAGCTACAACTGATGCTTTCATTAGCTGTAGATCTGGTGATATGTACATCTATGATGGAAGTTCAACCAAGAAATTCACCTTGTATCCTCCAGCAAGAAAAATAATAGAATTAGATGATACTCAATGGATTTATGATGAAGAATATATACAACCTCTCTTCACTATTTCAGAAATTAGTGAAGATAGTCAGATTATGAATACCTTAGAAAATCATGAATCTTCTTCAGAATAAAAACGTGAACAATTTCAAGAAGAATCCAATATTGAGTTTTTTTCATCAAGATAGATGTATCTTTACTCCATGGAAGAATTTGACAGCTCTACAATTGAAATATTCCCAGGAAAAACCTGAAACATAAAAAAAAAAACCTAGAGAAATTTCAACAAGAAAAGCTAGTCAAAATATTACAGAGACACTCTTCTGCATATGCATGGGAGTACAGTGATATGAAAGGGATAAACCCTAAGACTTGCACTTATCATATATACATAGAGGAAAATTGTAAACCAATCAGACAACCTTAGAGAAGGATGAATCCAAACCTTAGGGAGATTGTTAAAGAAGAGTTGCAGAAGTTGTCAAATGTAAACTTTATTATCCCATTTTAGATAGTCAGTGGGTTTCTCCTTTGGTGATTGTACCCAAGAAAAATGGTAAATGGAGGGTATGCATTGACTACTGAGAATTAAACAAAGCTACTCTTAAAGACCATTTTCTCTTACCCTTCATAGATCAGGTGTTAGGTACATTAGCAGGAAAAAAGTACTTTTCATTTTGGATGGTTTCAGTGGTTGCAATCAAATATATGTTGCACTTGAGGATCAAGATAAAGCCACATTTACTTGTCCTTGGGGTACCTATGCCTAATGAGTATTACCTTTTGGATTGTGCAATGCACCTGCAACGTTTCAAAGGGAAGTTTTGGGAATATTTTCAGATCTAATACATGACTGTGTAGAAGTATACATGGATGACTTCACCATCTATGGAAACACATTTGAAGAAGCCTTAGAAAACTTAGAAAAGGTTCTAAAAAGATGTAAACAGGAAAACCTTTCATTAGTCATGAAAAATGTTTCATGATGTTCACTGAAGGTATTGTCTCAGGACATCATAATTCAAGAGATGGGTTTAGAGTTGATGAGTCAAAAGTTGAAGTCATCTCCAGACTATTAGTTCCAAGTTGTCAGAAAGATGTTAGGAGTTTTCTAGGATTTACAGGATATTATAGAAGATTTATAGAAAAATTCACCAAGATAGCATCTCCACTTTTCAAACTACTTACCAAGGACTGTGAATTCAATTGGAATCCTGACTGCGAGTTAGCCTTTGAAACCCTGAAAAAAAAAATATTTGAAGCACCTATTTTAAGGGGACCTAACTGGAAATTACCTTTTGACATTTCGAGAGATGCCTCAGATACAACTTTAGGAGCTGTGTTGGGACAAAAAAACCTGATTCCTTATGCCATCTACTATACAAGTAAAAATTTGACTCCTTCAGAGTTGAATTATACTGTACCTAAAAAAGCATTCTTAGCTATTTTTCATGCTATAAATAAATTTAGACACTATATAACATGCTATGAAACCTTTGTCCACACAGATCACTCTGCAATTAGGTATTTAATGAACAAATCAATTACTAATGGTAGAGTCACAAGATGATTATTGATTTTACAGGAATTTAACATCAAATTTCTAGATTGGTCTGGGAAGTAAAATATAGTAGCTGATTTCCTATCTAGACTCCAAAACATTAAAGACAATACTCTAGTTGAAGATCAATTCTCGAATGAATATCTCTTTGCAATTACTACTCAAACTCCATGGTTTGCTTATATTGCCAATTATCTAGTTGTAGGAAAATTTCCTTCAATTGTGAATGCAAGAGACAAAAGGAAAATCATTTTTGACAGTGAAAAATATTCATGGACTGCTAATGAGTTATACAAAACAGGTCCAGAATTTATTATCAGAAGATGTGTTCGAGAAGACGAGATGACTGAGATTCTCAACACATGTCATGATGAATCTTATGGTGGACACTTTGCTGATAAGAGGACAACTTACAAGATCCTTCACGTAGGATATTATTGGCCATCCCTCTTTAAATATGCTAAAGAGTATGTCAAAAGGTGTGATAGTTTCCAAAGGGTAGGGAAACCTTCCCCTTCAGGTGAGATGTCATTGCAACCTCAGGTACATATTGAACCTTTTCAGAAATGGGCTTTGGATTCGTAGGCCCTATTAATCCTCCATCAAAGCAAAAGAAATATATATTAGTTTGCACTGATTATGTTACAAAATGGGCAAAGGCCAAGCCATTACTTTCTGCTACTGAAGCATCTGTAGTTAATTTTCGTTTTGAGGATATTTTTACTCATTTTGGTGTCCCGAGAGAAATTTTTATAGATCAAGGAGCTCAATTCACATCAAAAATTGTGAAAAATTTGTAGAGAAGTACAAAATCAGACATACGAAATCCACTCCTTACCATCCACAAAAAAATGGTCAAGTAGAATCTACCAATAAGGTCATTGAAGGGATCCTGACAAACATTGTTCATTTACATAGAAGAGATTGGGCAGAAATGCTTCCTGAAGTCTTATGGGCCTACAGAACTACATGGAGAAACAAAACAGGTCACACCCCTTATGAACTTGTTTATGGAAAAAAAGTCTTATTTCCCATAGAGTTCCAGATCCAAGATTTCAAAATGGCAGTCCAGTTATGACTTGATCTAACAAAAGCACAAAATCACAGAGTGGAGCAAATTAATGAATTGGATGAGATTAGACAAGATGCAGTCCGGAGAACAAGCATAGTCTAACAACAAAGGACTAGATGTCATGGTAAGTACATAAAAAAAAAAAATTTAAAGAAGGTGACTGGGCCCTCTTATTTGATTCAAAGTTCAAGGATTTTCAAGGGAAATTCCAAAATTATTGGCTTGGGCCATATGAAATTGTGAAAATATTTGAAAATGGAGCAATAAAAATCAAGACAATAGATGAAGGAAAGGTAGATTTTCTTGTAAATGGACACAGAATGAAATTGTATCATAAGCCACTTTCAAGAGAAGAATTTATCAAGAAATTCCAAGATAACATTGATATGAAGTTAGTGAAGAAAATTTCTTCTTCTTCACTAACTTAATTGTATTTTTCTTCAATCATTTGAATAATAATAATAAATAATAATAAATAAAAATAAAAGTATAAATATGAAAACCAATCATTGATTGGCATGTTTATATAGAAAGTATAAGGTAAAAATCAAAATTATTCTAACACTTTAGACTTACAAAATTTATTCTTTTTCTGCAATTAAGTATCATAAAATCATAAGTTGCAGATTCACTTTTCATACTTCACTTCATACTTCATTCCATTCCACATTCCATGATTCATCTCATTCCATTCTATATTTCACTTCATCCATATTTCATTCCATTCCATACTCATAACCCATTCCATTCCATTCCATATTTCAGAGTTTTTTAACAAGTATATTCTATAGCTATCTATTCTATAGCCAAGTCTGTTTTGTCGCCAATTGAATCTACAAGCTTGCTTCAATAAACAAAGGACGAGTTAAAGCATATTATGGAGCTTAAAATATCAATATTTCTTCGATTAAGGACAAGCACAACAAAGCAGCAAAATAAAAAAGGCTAAGGTAAACTGTGTGAAATTATTTTTGATAGAAAAACATGAAAGATATAATATGGTTAAATCATATGTTTCCTAAAGTTATTTTATCATTCGAATTGATCCTTACATATCATAAAAACTCCTTGACCAAATCCCTTACATCCCCCTCCATAACAATTCATCATTAATTAAAAGATTAACGGACAAAACTTAGATATGACCTATTAAGTCACGTCCTTAGATCGTATCATTTATTGATGAATTTTGAAAATCATCATAAGATCTCTCCGTGGTCTTTTATCCCATATCAAACTCTTAACTTGATCATTTCCATGATTTACAATTACCTTATTCATTCATACGTATCCACTCACTGCCATTACATTCCATAGCGAGTTTTCATCTGCAGAAATAGATAAGTCATTTTTGGGAAAAAAAACCTTCCACAGCTACTCTTTCTTTAGATAGAGGATCAGAAATAGAGTAGTGGATATAAGCCAAATAAAGGAAGCAATTTATATCAAGGAGAAATGGGGCTTATTGTGAGCTCAGAGCCAATTGGGACAAAATATTTAGAAGGATACCCTCTCTTTAATGGATTATTACAGCAGATTGGATGGCTGAGCTTTATAGAGAAGTTCAATGGATTCCACAAAGAAATCTTGAAGTCATATGCTAGGTCATTCGATTGATCAAAGGTAGAAATTGGGGATATAAAGTTCACCATCACATAATAATTCATAGCAAAAGAAAAATAATTGCCAAGACAGGGAGAACGTTGGTTTAAAAACAAAGAGTTTCATAATGAAACCTAGAAAAAAATGCTAAAAAACCTAGGTATGGACATTTCAGTGTTTAGGACAGGTAATCCTAGTACAAATTTGAAAAATTAAATGGAGGAATATGTTGTTGATTTTACAAAAAATCATAACCTGTGAGGGTAGATTTGGCACTTTGTATGTCTATCATATTAGACTGATGATAAATTTCTTAGATGATGAAATAAATCTACCCTTCTTCCTGCTTAATAGTTTGAAAAGGATGTCCTCTAATGTTCAGAAAAGACTTCAGTTCCTAGAAACTACTTTGTATCATCATGTCCTAATTAAAATATTAATTGAGTTTCATTTGAAGAAAGTAGGAGATAACTCAGATGAATTCCTCCTAAGAAGCCATTTTGAAGAACCAAAAGAAACACTATCTAAAGAAGAACCTGTAAGAAGAAGTAGGAGGGGAAAACTTGTTAAATCTGTTGAGATCAAACCTAATACATCAACACAAGAAGATAGTGAAGAATTAATCTATGAAAAATTGGTAAAGATTAGGAAACAACTCAGGAATAAAAGAAAGGGGAAATTAACAAGTGAATGTGCTAAAGAAAAAGATGAAAATCCACCTAAATTGAGAAGAAGCTCTAGGCTTAAAGGCATGGTGAAAAAGACATGGATTAAGGAAATGGGAGTTATAAATATTGAAGAAGAAGAAACTCCAATCCAATCTCCAGTTGATAGATATCCTTTACACTAGTATGAAGAAGACCACGTAACAGACAAACCCTAGATATAGATCTAGCTCAACAATAGATTTACGACTATGTGGAATCACTAGAAAAAAGTTCCTCAGAAAATCGAGAAAGATCTCTTAGTCCACAAGAACCTCCAATAGAAATTTTGAGAAGAGACAATTATGAATTGGAGATACTGAATAACCATATCAAGAATGAAAATGAAATCTTAAGAGAGCGGGTCAAATTGAAGAGTAGCATCAACAACACTCTCTCTCAGCAAATGAAAACACTGTATAAAGCAAACAGGAAACTAAAGAAGAGAAACAAGAAACTGAACAGGGCACTCATTCATCTTAGGTTCAAATTATTTATGAGGAAAACCATAATGGCATTAACTACCAAAAGAAGCAGAAAAAGGAGGTTGGATGTTCTTGCAAAAGTATCAGTACAAATGGAATAAATTTTTGATGAAATTGCATGAGGACATGCAAGAGTTTTGCAGTGGGGGTACGTTGAGCCCTGAAATTGTCTTCTCTTTTGCCAAACTTCACTTGATTTCATCATTCCTTTATCATTTCATAAACCTAAAATTCAATGAGAATGACTAAGGTTACTTAAAGGTTGCATACAATGATTAACTTATTGTACTTTTTGTGATTTTTGCTGTCTTAATGATTTTTGAACAGTTTAGCTACAAAATGCAGTCATTATGTAGCCAATCATGCGTTCCGTAGCTATTTTGGTGTTTAAATATGTTACAGGTTTCATCTGGAGAAAAGGCACACATAGGTGGATTCCAAATATTCCCTACATCATTCATTCCCTTCCACGAAGACTGGATCGATAGCTGCAGGTACCTATGCACGTGGTCAAAGAAAAAGTCAAGCAAACTCTCTTCTACAGGAATCAGGACTCTTGATTTTGCTTTACAGAAAATCAGGAATCCTAAAAGAGTTTCAATTTGATTTTGACTTTAAAACTACACCTGTACCTACTTTTGTTCAATGTTAGTTATGTAATTTCATATAAATTCAGCTCGGTAATTCCCAGAGAGACAATTAATACATATTTTATCATTACTGTGATACTCTGTTTTTCAAGCATTTTGATAATAAAAGGAATATAACTTTGATGTTGTTCTGAATACAACCTTGAGGAGTTAAATATTTAATGCCGAATTGATAGCAGAGGGCCCCTGCTATTCGAGGAGGTTTTACATGCTTTCTAGATAAGTAGTTTTCAATTCTGTATTGTCATATTTCCTTACTTAGACTGCTTTCTGAAATTATATCTTTTAGCATTATGTTTCATATCATTTTCTTAGATAAAATATCCTCATGATATTACAGTTAGTATTTTTCTCATGCTCTTCCAATATATCTCTATTAAATGAATGGGATTTAATTGTAATATTCTGAGTTACTAGCATTTCAGTTTCTTTTATTTAGATTAAGAAGATCCTCATTATCTTACATCTATTCTCTTTCTCAAGCTCTTCCAATATATCACTACTATACGAATGAGATTTAGTTGTACTATTTTTAGTTATTACCATTTTATGTTCTTCAATTAGATAGAAGATCCTCATCTTATTGCAAACAGTCTTTTTCAAAAGCTCTTCCAATAAACCTCTAACTCACAAATAAGACTTAGTTGTAATACTGTGGGTTACTGATTGTTTGTTTTATTGAAGATCCTTATCACATTATGCTTACTCTCTTTCAAAATATCTTCCAATAAACCTCTAACTCATGAATGAGATCTAGTTGTAATGGCATAATTTGTTTCAGCATTTCATAGGAGATCTTTACTACATTATAGTAATCTTCTTCTCAAGCTATTCCAATAAACCTCTAATAAATGAATGAGATTCCACTGTAATGTTCCGAGTTATTGCTTGTTTCAATTTTAGGTGATCCTCATTGCATTAGAATTAATATTTTTCACAAGCTCTTCGAACAAATCTCTAACTAAATGAATTTGATTATGTTATAGTGTTTTGAGTTACTTTTTATTTCATGAATGTTCATTTAGCAGCTGTAATGTCCACGGATTAGGATTCTCTGTTTTTATCACTTCCTAGTTAGGAATAGATCTTGCAATCAAATTATGTTTTAATGCATTCCTCTTTGACATAGATTTAGTTTCATTTTCTTAGCATAGAGTAACATGTTAGAAATCAAACATAAAGAGCCCCAAAACATCAATAAAACACTGAAAACAACGAAGTAAGAAAAAGGATACTTAGGCACATATAGTGCATTACCCTTCATTAGTCTACTAGCCCTAGTCGATAATTTATGATATCAATTTAGGACACTAAATTGACTAAACAGTGAACTTGAGGTCTACCTCTAGAATTGGCTATATGTATTAGTCTTTAGCACCTCATTCCTCAATTTCATCTCTTTGAATATCACAAAGACAAACTTCTCTTGGCCTTCTATTATAGGTCTGTAAGAAGATGCTTGTAGATGTTGTTGCTGAACATATACTATGGCTAATGATGTAGGTGAGGCCATTGTCTCCCCCTACTCATGATGACTTAGGGTTGTCTATGATGTGAATCACCGTCTGCTGCTCTCATTCACCTCCTTGATCGATCTCCATATGAACTTGGGCCGTTTTCCTATGTTTTATCTTGAACTATTTGCTAGAGGTATTAGTCACTAAAGGTGAATGATCCTCTCTTGGCCTCTTGCTCCCTATATCTCTATTTGGTTCTTTCCCCTTATCTTCCTTTTTCCTCTCCACTCCTCCTTTCTTGCGATGTTGGTGTCTAGAATCTAGAAGTGGAGATCACCTATTCTTCATCTTCTTGGAGGGTGTTGGTCACCCATTCTGTATGGTTGGAATACTGCTCAATTGCAGGTTTGTGTGTATGAAAATAGGGTGTGGATATATTTTCCACCATTTTCTTGGATAATATACCTACAGGGTCATAAGACCAAGTGAAACTATGACTGAAACCCATCCCCTTCAACATCTTATCTGCCTCTTCCCCTGTTTCTCTGTTCTTGTAGATGAAAGGCCTAACTTGTGTCTTGATCTTGAACTGAGCCTTATTCTTTGTAGAAATGAAATGGAGCTCATCTGCATCTATCATCTGCCTTATGTACTCCAATGCAAATACCCCCATGGAGAGGAACTTTGGAAATTTGTAAGGGGATAGCTCACTTCCATAGACTCGAATCACTGTGTAATTTTGGTACAAGTGCCAATCTACTATCTTCAAATGCTCTGTTAGCTGCATGGTTTTCCTAATTTCTTCACTTATCCTAGGCTCTGTTGCAATGTTGAGTGTGCTAATGACTGGATGCATAAAAAAGTCCACAAAGTCCTTATATGTATAGTTCTTTAGTTCCTTAAATAGTAGGCTGGTCCAGAAGATGATGGATCAAGGCTCAACATATTCATTTACCTTGGCCATCTGAAATTGAAACTTGATGTACTAGAAATACACAAATATATACACTAACACAAGATGTAATTGAAAACATCATCTATGTGAAACCTTAAAAACTGTTCATGAATGGCATCTGCTAGGAACTGGGCATAATTAAACGTGATGGTGGGCTTAGCTTCTGAGGAGAGAATGGAAAAAAATCCTATCACAGCTTCATTGACCCATTGATCATAGTTATAGCCTAATAAATAATATAGGACAGTGACAATTTTCTTAGTCCTTTCAGGAAAAATAGATGAAGAGTAGGGTGGTTTTTTGATAGGCATTGGTGCATCAGTTGCCATGAAAAGTTGTAGAGTTTTTTCTCTGCTGGAAAAATAAATTCTATAATAAAGATACCTAATGGTTTCACAAGAGAAGGGGAATGCTTGTTTAGGTGTGAGGGCCTGCATCATTTGCTGAATGGATTAGGCATTAATGGTGAACATGATTTCCCTTGTTGGGGTGACTATGGTCTTGTGAATAATGTTATATCAAGCTTGGCATTTCCTAATGAATTTGGGGCAATTTTGGGTTTTGGGAAAGATGTACGGAGACAACTGGGTCTCCCACAGGCTAATGTCATCGGCTTCATTGATAAATTTTTCCTCGAGCCAGCAATAGACATCCAACAAGTCTACGTCTAACTCTGTCTCTTGAATTTTGTAATCTCGGTCTGCCAGGAATGTATGATCTAATTCCAATTGTGGGTACACGAAGGGGCTGAATGGATCTTGGTCCTTCTTAGGAGGCATGATTAATATTCTATAACTTATCTTTAATCTGCAATGGAGAATGGGATATAAGAAAAGGGAGAAGAGAGGGTAAATATTGGTATTAGGGAAGGGAGGAAATAGAAGGGACAACGATCAGAACATTTTGAAGGTGAGACTGTGATCTGGTTGGACTAGAGATGTTGATACCTTTGTTGAAGACGGTTTCTCTTGCAACAATTCATTTAACCTGTGATATTTCGTATAATTCTCTGCAAATTCGATCTATGCAACCTTTAATCAAAATAAGCACAACAAACTGTGTATTAGGTTTTTGTTTGGATTTTAATCTGTGATTGGTGAGATGTTGGGGTCGTGCGGGTCCATTGGACAACGACCCAACAGTTACGGTGCAATGGATTTCTTGGTAGAAGTAAACGCGATTGGATGGGAGGGACAGGTCTATGCGGACATGGTACGAAGGGAGCGGGCAATGGATATACCATTGGTTGGTGGAGGTAATGGTTTCATCTGGTGGTGTAAACTGCTTTCGAAGGGGGATGGTGGCGGTTTATGGTATCGGTAGGGGGGTGCAAACAACCTTAGAGCATGACAAGTAGCGATTTAGACGATATTAGCTACTACCGATTTCACCCCCCTCCCCTCGTTGTTAATTTTTGGAGGGTGAGGAGGGGCCGGAATGTAATATGGGTTGTCGAATGTGTGGCGGGGTGCGGAGATGAAGCAAATTTGTAGGGTGATTAACGTAGGTGGTGACGAGTGACGTGCGGTGTGATAGGATAGGCGATGAGATGGTGGGGTCAGGATATGAGGGTCGAGGGGTAATGTAAACTTTAGGATAAAGAAAACATGAAAGGGGCGAGGTATAAGAAGAAATGAATGTGGTTGGGACTTAAGATAAAGACATACCATAAGGCCCCTTACCTTTATAAAAACACCCCTTTTTGGACCTTTAGAGCATAATTTTTCCTTTCACTTTGATTTCTCTTTTCCTGATTTCTCTTCTGTTATCATAGGAATACAACAAACAATTTTTTAGGTTGCTTATTTAGAAAATGAACTTTACATTTTTCTCCTTTCTCTTTTCCAAAAAATCTACTACCCGAACTACAAATCTAACATTTTTTCTTCATTTTAGGGTGCATTTAGACTTGCAGACCCTGAAATCATTTTTCTTTTGAATTTCTAACCTACCACCTATCCCTTATTTCACCTATTGGTTTAGATTAAGCTGTTGAAATAATGTAATTTTATACCTACCTAATGATAAGCAAAGATTAAATGGTTTGGAAAATCTTCATCTCCTAAATTATCAACAGAAATTTCAAAATTTCACAATCATACTTAGGCTATATGATTGCACAAAATTTTCTAGATAATAGTGGCATTTTGATTTGCAGCACTTTCAGAAATATTCATTTTTTTGGGGCTTTCTGTTATAGGTAAATTTGGGCATCATTCCTAATGACCTAGTTAATTGGGCATCATCTCCAGGACCAATGTATAGGGTCTATCATCCCCTAACATTTCTATTGCCACATGACCTAAGACAAAGAACAAGACAAATCAATCAAAGACTTTCATTTGCAAAGGTTTCCAAAGTTTGAAGTTTATAATATATCATATGAGAACTAACCAATGCTACCTCTAAAGGGACTAAGTGCATTTCATATGCAGGTATCCCTATGCAAGGCTGCTCTACAAAGCACTTCCCGACATCCATGGGTGCATTTTTCACATTGGGAGCGAAATTCTCATTGTTTTAGAATCTCCACTTGGCCAGTGCCTTCTAGAAGAGTTCACATGTGTCAAAATTAGAACCCATGTGTCCACTTGGCATCTACAAGATTGGGAACATGTCTTTCCTATTATTGGAACGTCATTGATTGTGGAACTAGCTTCAGCTCCTCTATAAATTGAGCACAAATTTCAGTGTTTGATAAGGAAAAATTTGTATAGATAAATGTTGGTGGAATTTCAATTGAGGAGATTGATTTGAGTGACATATTGCTAGAGATATCTACATTGTGATGAGGTTGGGATGCTACTGGAGATGGTGAAACCAAATCAATCACTGGGCTGTAACCTCCCCTTCTATCATCATTAAAGATAACTACTTATTTTTCCCTATATGCATTTGTATAGGATTTTATTTTCAATATCATGATTTGTTAGTTGATGTATATGGTTTATGATTTATTGATTTAGCTAAATAACTTGAATAGACATCCATATTATTGCTACCTCTTACTGTTTAGTGTTCATTCTTGCAAGAAATATTTTGCACAGCCGGCTGGAATTTGAAGCTACAAAAAAAGTGACAGAAGGAGACTTTGTAAGCGCTTGGATCCCGAGTAGGTTCCTTATTTCATTCAGTGTGTCTGTTTACAGTTAGGAAAGATAGTTGTAAAGTTTTTGACCTATTGTTATAGATTAGCACCTGTCTAGGGAAGAATGATTTATCCGTAATTCATAATTCCGCATAAAAAATTGGCGACTCCACTGGGGAGATTACTCTTTATCCTAGGTGTTTTAGCCTTTGATTTTCTCTATTAATTCACCCAGTAGTTGTTACTCACAAATATTAGGCTTTTTAAGATCCAATTTGCAAAATAAGTGTGTTAAATAGCTGTGTTTTTCCTTTTACACTATGCCCAATGCACTCTTGGACAAGACATAGTGCTTTGCATAGCACTGTCTCCCTTTTAGGCCTGCATTGCAAAGCACTGTCTCTCTTTAGAGACTACATTGCCTCCTGAAACCATCCAAATTCCTTTGAATTTGTCTTTGCAGTTTGTTTCAATTTGTTTGCTGCTGTGCTTTGAAAATCCTGAGCCTCATATTGGCCAGTGAATTCATCTACCTCTTCCTCCCTTAAAAGAAAATTTGTTCAATGTTTGTTTAAATTATTTTTCTTTATCATTGGCAAGTTAATTTCAAAGCATTTTTATTGTCGCATTAGATCCATTTGCTTTTGAAAAAGGAAATTGTCATAAATTCTTCGTTTCCTGATAGGAGAAGTTGTTGTTTCATTCCTTATTTTTCCTTCAAAAGATAATTTTTTGTTTATATTCCTCATTTCTCAAAAGTAAAAGGAATTTGTTTTTGATTTAGTGCACTTAGTTTCTTTTCTGCATTCATAACATTAAAGGAACTAAAAAGAAAATATTCGTTTGCATGTAATGGTTTGTGTGTTTTGCAAAAGGAACAATTAGGAAATCTGCATTTAGGTTGTGTTCTTTGATTTGTTTGCTCGCAAATTATTTTCTCTTTCCCTCTAGTAGCTAGGATTTTCACTGAAAAACTAAAATTGAAATATTTCTTATCATTCTTTGTTGCATTTTAGGAATTTTCTAATACATCATCACGGTGAAACTTTGAAAGGAAAATTATTGAACAAGATCAACATAAAGCTAATCTCAATTTACCTAACAAAGCATTGGAACCATAACGATAAAATTTAGAAGGTCTAGGCTAGAGACGTGTTTTGGCGTCATAAAACATAGCAACTGTCATTAACTTGTCTGTGATACATTCCAAGTGTGATACCTCACTTCAAGTACGTAAGTATATCGTAGTTTGTCCACATACTTTCGGGTATATCAGGTAGTGTTACAGTACGATAAGTATAAAGGGTGCTCTCACTGTGTGGTTTCACATCAGACAGTGCTAATACGAACTTGGGCATCCATGTACCTTCAGGTATATTTGGGAGGAAAAATTTTAGGTGCTATCCATCCATAGTGAACCGAGTCGGCCGCCTTGTAAATTGTGATACACCGAACACATCATTCGGGGAGATTTCCTGCCCATACTTCTTGGTTCGCTAGGAGGTATTCTACAGTTCACAGTTTCTTGATAAACCCTTTTTCCTAACATTACCCTTTTATTTTGTTTATTTGTTTTTGGTTAAAATAAATCAGTAATAGTGGAAGAACAAAATCCTTTCCCCCGTCATTTACATAGACTAGAGTTAAAACCACCTTTACCACCAGAAGTTCTTCTATTAGGCAAAGTCGATCACGATCTGCCGAATAAAGTACAATTTGTACCTCTGGTGAAACATCATATTTGCATAAACCAGAGTTAGCTCAAGTTGTTTCTACACATCCCGGTTCATCTACTATTGTCGAAAAGGAGTCATCACAGCTACCCGTTGTCATGATCCATCTAATCAGTGAGACCATACCTCCCGGACTTGATGTTGTTCAAACATAAATTGATCTAGGTCCTATCTCTTCTTTGCCAGAACATATGAATCCTGAATTCGTACAACCGGAAGTTGTTCCTACCTTGTCCATACCACAAATTTCTGTAGCTATTGAATCTCCAATATCAAACATTCAACCACCTGCAATATACTTTGGGCCTGACGGTGAAATACTTCCACCTAGTTTAATTACGATTGAAGAAATCCCACAAGACAGGACACCTTTAACTCCAACCCATTTTGGGGAGGACCTTTACCTACACGAGTCTTTCCCTCAATCGACACCATCTGCCTTTGTTGATCCTATTCCTTTTCAAACTCTCGTTGATTGAAAAGGGTATACATTTGGTCAAGTAACCATATCTGAACCAACATCTTTAGTTGGGCCATCTGTTCCAATTATGTCAGCTCCTGCCCTAGCTACCCCATCGATGTTTACAATTTCACAATAGTCATATTTTTATGGTGGCCCTTCAGTCCCATTAGGTTACAAATCATTATCTGGATTTTTCTCTGGTGCATCTTCAAATCCATGGACTTTACCAATGTCATCATTCGGTATTTTAACTGGTAATCCTATAGTTAGTATTGAATGAATTGATTCTTTATACACATCTTCAGGGCAATATCAAGCCGGTCCTTCTGGGTCTATTCCTTCAAGTACCATATCAAATGGACTCCCAACATTTGGAGAGAAATATTTTCTCTCTTATTATCGTCCTCATGCTAGGGGGCAACCTTTGGTCACCCAATTGACAGTACTTCGTCACTTTTTGGTCAACCTAATGTCAAAATGAATGTTTGTCAATGGTAGCCCACTCTGCCCTATCTGACCACAAATGGTTGTACACTCGTATCAACGAGTTCAACCAGTTACACCCACATCATTTCCACTTGCTGATACATCTACACCCCTGTTACAGAATCAAAAAGTTGTACAAAATTATCAAGTGGGTCCTTCAACTCAATATTCTCAAATGCTGGGTCCACAGACTCCAAATCCTTCAATTTAAACTTCTTGTAGCAAAAGTGGAGAGGAGGTAATTTAGAGATACTCTAAGAGGAATTATTTTGGCACATTTTTGAAGTGTTTTGACCTATTTTCGAAAGATTTTTTGTGTTATTTCAGAAGGATTTATGGCACACCTTTTGAAAGTTTCTACTCTTGGTTAGAAGGTGGTTTACAAACTATACTTGAGAGCCAAGTTTTTTCCTCTACAAATACCGAATATTAGATTTGTGTGGAGGGAAAATTTTTACTCTAAAAGGCTAATTTTTTGGTCTTTCCTCAGAGTACTGACTTGTCTCTATCGAAGCTAAATTTAAGGACCAAAGTTATGGTATTAAGAATACTAAACTCAACCTTAGTTTGAGGGACAAATCCCGATGTGTTTAAAGGCAAGTTTCAAGATTTTTTTTGAAGATCTTTGTTCTCTATTAAGGAGGCCGAACCTTGTGAAGGAGGAAGTATTATATAAGGTGAGTTATGATAGCGTGAGGGTCAAGTTTAAGTGCATTTAAGTCCAAGTTTTAGACTTGGTTTGGGGTCTGTTGAGGGTGAGCATTGTTGATAAGGAGGTGAAGTTCAAGTACCATTTGTTGAGGGATGTTTTATTCCTAAGAAGGTTGTGTTTGGGAAACTGATTTCTTGTGTGAGGAACATAGGAGAAATTGTGGGGAGGGAATACTTTGTTTGAATAATATTGACTATTGTAGAAGGTGTGGTATTGATAAATGAGGGAGTTGCTGCCTCATTTCAGTTGGTGCTAATAAATCAAAGAGTTGGTGCTTCCTTTGAGTTAGTGCTGATATACTAGGGAGTTGGTGCTTCCTTTCATTTGGTGCTAATAAATTTGAATTTACTCTTTATATATATTAATAAAAACATTATGTGGTTTTTTAAGTAAAAATATTTTTTCTTTGTACATTTATGTGCTTTTCTTTATATAATTATAAATTGTTAATATTGATTCACCCCAAGTATCATTGAATAATCCAACATATTAAACAGATACACTATATTTTTTTTCTTCAATATAACATAACTATAATAGTCATATGAATTAAATAAATAGTAAAGGCAGATATGGATCATTCCATAATAGGGATCATGACTTACCTTATAATACATTTTTCATTACCAAAATAATAATTAAAAATGTGAAAATTAACAATAATTTTTTTTCTTTATTGAATTATTGTTAAAAAAATTAATATATATGAGTTAACCATAAAATACAATGGGAATACCACAAGCCCAAAAACCATAACCTATTTCACAATAAGTATAATATATATAGTATTTTTTTGATAATCCATAGAAATTGACAAAAAGGTTGTGATACACGAGATCTATTCTAGGAGCTATCAATGTACCCATGAGGGCCTACTATCTCTCTTCCTCTTGGAAATGAACCTTAGATCTCTTAATTTGCATCACTTCACATCACCCTTCTATCACTACTCACCAATTAAATTTCCTCCTTAAAATCAATAATTTATATCCTTTATTTTAATTTAACTTTATATATATATATATATATATATATATATATATAATGGATCACCACGAATGATATGCTTTAAATATATCTATTAATTATTAATAATAAAATAAAAAATAAAAAATCCTATTCCAAAAAAAAATTATTAAAATATTATTCTCTTTAACGGAGAAAAAAAGCGGGTACAATTAGAGGTTATATTTCGTTTATTCATAGAAAATGAGATGTGGTTCTATTTAATTATGGTCAAAAAGGTCGGTTTCCTTTCTTAAAATTAAACGCAAGCCACGAACCTCTTCAATTAAGATGCCTCGAACATTATAAATATTGTTTCTCCTCTTAAATTTATCTGTAACCGGAGTCGCATTTCGTGGTGTTTTTAACGACTTTCCCTCACGCATCTGGAAATTTAAGGGTTCAGGTCTTTACTGTTATCGGTTAAGTGGGATTTTGTTTTTGCATATTCGGTGTTCCAGCTGCCATTATTTTTAGTTTCGTTCATTCAAACCCCACTCAAAAGCTGCGGGGTTTTACAGGTGGGAAAAATGCCTCAGATTCAGTATTCTGAGAAGTACTACGACGATAACTATGAGTACAGGTCCAAAAAGTTCCCATTTTAAGGCATTCTAAGAATTCTTTTCTTACAAATTTTCCTTTCATTGTCTGCAATTTACGGTTTGAAGATTAGGGTTTGAGTCTGATGTTTTGACTCTCTGTTCAGGCATGTCACACTTCCACCCGATGTTGCGCGGCTTCTTCCGAGGGATCGTCTTTTGAGTGAGGTAAGCCTCCGACCTTCTTTGCTTCTATCTTGTATTTTGTTGGGTTTAGTTTTTTCTGTTTTTAATGTTGTGACCTAATTGTTATTTATATATTCAGAATGAGTGGCGAGCAATTGGGATTCAACAGTCTCGCGGGTGGATCCACTATGATATTCACCGCCCTGAACCACACATTATGCTATTCCGAAGGCCTTTGGATCACCAGAAAAATAGCGAACAGAAAGCGGATCAAAATTTATGACATGCGTTTAAGCTTCATGGTTAGAAGTGTGAAGTAATTTGACCACGGTTAGAAACTTCATGAATGCAATGTATAGGGAGGGCACATTCTAGCGATTATATATTGTGATTCCACTGATTATATACTGTCATTCACTATCTATCTTTTAAGTGTATTTTATTTATTTTTTTGGGATATAGATGATGAAAAATATAGTTTGTGATTAATTTTGAAATTAATTTAAAAAAAGTCATGAGCAGTTTTTACTCCTTTGAGCTTAGCATATAAAAATGCAAATGTAGTAAGGGAACAATATATGCAATAAGTATACATGGTTGTGTGCCACTGAAAACCCATGTAAACTCTTAGTAGTATTGCATTACATAGTATTTATATACATATTTTCATTCCCACATACCTTTTCATATATAGGAAGTCAACTAGCTATATTTGGAAAATGTTTTTGGAAAGTTATTAGACTATGTTGTTGTCATAGTACACTAAGAATAACACTTAGTAAAATAAGTTTCTAGTGTTTAAATAATTGGATTTATGGCTAAGGGCATAGTTTGGCTTCCTTAATTAGTGCCATAAGATATACAATTGAGTATGAATGTTGGGTTGTTCGAAATAGAAAAACTTCCCCATGCCTCCAAAGAAAAGAAAAATTAAGATTCAAATACTAGAAGTATTTTACCTTATTACATTGTATTATGTTTTATCATAGGGGGAGAGAAAGGGAGAGAGAGGAAGGAAAAGAGAGGGGACTTGAGAGAGAGACAAGAGAGATGGAGTTGGAAGGGGGAAAGAGAGGGAGGGAAGAGATAGAGAGGGGGTATATAGAGAGAGAGAGGGAAGAGATAGACAAGGAGAGGAAGAGGGAGAGATAGATAGATAGATGTATATGGAGAGACTGTGTGAAGATGCATTTTTTTCAATGTAAATGTTGATTTCTTCTCCTCTTTGATTGCTTCTAATGGATGCATTGGTTTTAGTGTAGATGTTTATTTCTAATCCTATTTGCTTGTGTGTAGTTAATGCATTCATTCTAGTGATGTTGATTTCTAATCTTATTTGATTGCTCGTAGTTAATCCTCTCTTTTAGTTTTTTTTTTTTCTTTCCTCCCCCTCATTCCTATTCCAAATCCATCTCTCTTCCTTCCTCTCTCCTCGTCTCTGCCCCCTTTTCCCTCTTCCTGCCTCTCTCTCCCACCTCTATGTCTCACTCTATTTCCCTTCCATCTCAGTCTCTCTCTCTTAAATATTATCCCATTGTATTTTATTTATGAAAGTATCTAAATTAAAAATAAAAAGAAAAATTGGTTGTAGAATATTGAACCTATATTTTGGATAAATCATGTCAAAGAAAATACAATAATAATAAAAAAAAGAATCATGCACTATTTTTCCTCTATCATTGTGAGTCACATTTATTTATCTCTTTTCTTTGAAGTAAGTACACATGTTATCAGTACATGGAAAACTCATAACCTTTCTTGTTACTCTCTTAATTAGCACTATATAAGACCATATTACCTACCTACATAATTTCATTTCCACATACCTTTTCATATATAGGAACTCACCTAAGTATCTAGAGAACCAATTTTAGATAAGTATCATGTTTTTATAGTACACTAAGAACAAAACTTTAGTATATCACTCTCTTTCATAGGTAGTTGGGTAGAATGGATAAGGACATGGTTAAGTCTACTTAATTACTACCCTAATTTATTGGATTGATAACTATTGTTGGGTACCACATGTTTATCATAGAGCTATATTAATACATTATATTTTCATTATTAACTGGTAACTCTTTCCCATGGCCCTAAAGAAAGATCAAGATTTGAGTTCAGCAATTAAATGAGTGTTTAAAAAACTCTAGATACTAATTAATTACATTTATATGCCTATATTATTAGGAAGGTTACAACCTTTCATAGTATCATCAAATTTCAATTTTACCATCTCTCTTGTAAATTGTTCCTTCTCTCATATGAAGAATTTGCTTTTGTGAGTATTTGATCTTATCTCAAGTTGTGTTCATTATAAAAGGAGGCTTCCCCCTCAATGTGGAAAGTAATTAACATTTTCTTATCATTTTGAAGGAATATAATGCTTCATAGAATTTGATATTAAACATGTCTTACGGTTTTGGAGCTTTAGATGAGCCATTTTTGAATTTTCATTGTAATTATTTTTAGGGATGTTTTAGATTCTAAAATTTTGATTCTAGTTATGAGAAGGGCTTTATCCCACAACAAAAATGGAACATTATCTATATTCTGTTTGTCTTGGTACTATTGAATGGATAGAAAGTTCATTAATTGAATATGTAGTTCACTTACCTGAATGTTGTTTTGAAACAAAATGTCTTCATGTTTTAATTGGAAGGTTTTGTTTTGAAGCACATAGTTCCCTAATCAAAATTCAAAATGGGGCATGAAAGTAGTCAACAAAATGGAATATCATAAATGGGTGAACCCAACCATGGGATATATGAATAATCATCAGAGTGATGTTGAAGAGTGGAATAGATCCATCAATTATGGAACATTTACTTCTTCATAATTAGTGTTATAAAATATAATAATATTAGTGATGTTAGAGACGTACTTATATATTTAGAGAGCTCTAAATTTTATTTTAGAATTTTGATGTAGACACGAGGATAGACAATTAAAGTGCAATATAATGAACTTGATAGAATTTCCTACTTTTACACAAGATCCATTTGGTTGAATATAAAACTTAGAAGAATGAGGTAGTTTGGATTGGTGATTAATATAAATTTCACTCTAAAAAAGTTTAGATCCACGTTATCATTGGAAAAACGTTCCTAGACAAGAAAGGTGCATTCTAGATGTGATTATGGAAAATGGTGCTTATAGAAAAATGCCATACTTGTTGAGATAAATGTTTGAAAAGTGATTTTAATGATTTAAAAGAGTATTTCATTGATGTAAAATGTGGTTAGTGATTTTTCAGTCCTTTCCATTTGCTTTTTTTATTGGTGACTTTTTTGTAAGATAAGGTGATAGAGGTAGTATATCATTTGACATGTTTTAGCTATATAATATTGGCTTAGATTTCCTAGAAAGTGATTATAAGGATAAGCCTTAGTGTGCCACTTTTCAAAACATATTCGAGAATGGAAGCTATGGTAATTTAATGTTTGTTAAAATTCCAATGTCCAGGGTTCCACATGGACCTCACAATGCACCATACCAGACACATGGCATAGATGAAATGATTATAATGTTAGCATGGAGAAGACCTTGGATATTTAAGTGAATCAATTGAATTTTAGAAAATTTATATACACTTACAAACATTTTAGTTTCAACATACTAGAGAATGATAATATGAAATTATTTTAATTATTTACCTGTTTCTTGGTCTTATATATTAACAATAGTATTCTTAGCTAACTTTAATGCAACTCATAATATGTACAATTACATCTCAAATGTACATATACTGGATTTTACAAAACTATAAATATATTATTTCAATTGGATCATGAGCGGAATTGTGAAGCTATGTTACACTTGTGTGAAAATCGGGGGTGGAATTTTTTTTTTGGCAATAGTTTGGTCGAATCTTTTATGAAGTCCAGCCGAACTATTTGATAGTTGGGCCGAACTTTATGAGAAATTTCAGCTGAAATCGTGCTTTCGTTTAGATTGACGGCACGATTGACGGCACATTGACGGTGTGGGCAAACAAAAATTTTGCCGGAGATGGCAAAATCGGCAACAAAGTTTCATGGAACTTTGAGTTTGACCGAAATTTTACTTTTAAAATAGTTTAGCTAAAATAGTTCTTATAAATATATCGCCTGCGAAGTTCATTTTTTTATCACATCTGTGTTTTCTTTGTTTTTTTTGTGATTGTCTGCGGCGACTTTAAGCGAGTGAAATACATGTTAAAAATATGTTATGCAGCATGATACATTAAAATCTGCATGAATTATTCATTACCAATTATGGCGTTTCTCCTCCTGCTCCTCCTATGTTAAACATATGTTATGCAAAATTCCAAACAAAACATCTATGCTGTTAATTATGCTTTAAATTTCATTACCTTTTTTTTTCCAAGAAAAAAAATCAAATTTTTTATTAATAGAAATAAAAAGTTACATAGTATATGCGTTACACATTCCTTTTATGGATGTATGATTCCTAGATCATAGAGCTCACATGATGAAAAGTACATTGTCATTTGTCAAATGCCTGAAGATAAACCACTGATTTGGTGTACAGGCCTCCTCTATAAGAGGAAAACAACCCATAGATCAGTTCATATCCAGAAAAACAAGTATGTCCATATGTTCATAAAACATAAACCTTTTTTTGTGTTATCCCAGGCCTCCTCAGAAAGGAAAACAACCGAGATAGGATAAACAAAAAAATTGAAGCCTGAAAATAAATGCATGTAAGAGTAACTTTCTAGGGCATGTATATCAAACCAAAAAACAAAACAATTTCTGATATAAAAATAGGGAGACAACAAAATAAATTTATGCATATGGTGGCTGATCCGACACACAGATCACGCCCTGGTCCTCATCCTCTATCCTGCAACAACCCATTTCTTGTTGCAAACCCACTTTAGAAAGTTGGTCTGCTGCATCATTGTGGTCCCTATATATATATATATATATATATATATATATGATTTAAAGTAAAAACATTAAAATTATGTTTTAAATGTTTTTTCTCTTCTAGTAAAGGAGATAAAATATAATTCTCACAACTACTCTCTCCATTGAACCATTTAACGACATTCATAGAGTCCTTTTCTATGTTAACTTTGGACTGTTATTTTAAATGTGCCTTTTGGAATTATTGGTTTTAATTTGAGTTGATTGGTGTCATGTAGAAGTCAAGGCACTCATTGTTATAGAAATTTTGTCTTTACAACCAAGTGGGAACGAGAAACCCCAAAATTCCAAACAAAGCATCTATGCTGTTAATTATGCTTTAAATTGCATTACCTTTTGTTGTAAGGTGTACGTTGAATTTCTAGTAGTATGATATCCATTCGGTTGCTATAGTTGTTACTGTTCCTGTGGATCCATCAATTTCATCCGCTCTAGCTGATTCTCGCCTTGTGCATAGATGTTTGCTACCGTTGTTAAGCTTATGCCGTTACTGAGCCTTCTCTCGTTTCCTCAACGCTGGAATGATTTAACTAGAATGATCTACTGCTGTAATGTGACTACATATTGTATTTTATATTGTTGTAATGTATTTCTCTAATGTGACTCCATAATCATCTTTTATATGTTACTACATATTGTCTTTCATACTGTTGTAATGTATTTCTGTATGAGACAGAATCTGATATTTTATACTTGATAACCTGTTATGGGTATATCAAGAGGATTTTGTATATGAACTGTTATCAATATATGAAACATAAATTTTTCTCCTTCGAAAAAAGAGTTGAAATCATTCTAAATTCACATGTAATGTATTTCTATAATGTGACTACATATTTTCTTTTATACTGCTGTAATGTATTTCTGTATGAGACAAAATCCGATATTTTAAACTTGATAACCTGTTATGGGTAATCAAGTGGATTTTGTATATGAATTGTTATCAATATATGAAATAGGGTTTTTTATCCTTCGAAAAAAGAGTTGAAATCATTCCAAATTCACATATGTTTAGTTGTGTTACTGTTTCACTTCCGATATTATGTTGCTTACCTTGATGAACAGGTGGAACCTTCTTAGGAGGCCTCTCTATTTTTTGACTCTATGCTCATACTGTCAAAGGCCATTATATGTTATATGGGCTAGACTGTATAGTTATTGGGCTACATATCTTCATATTATTCTGCAAATAGTATGATGGAAACCAAACATAATAATCTATTAGGACATCACAACTTGCTAATTAGTTATTAGACTACATATCTTCATATAGAACTTGCAAATAGCATGATGGAAATGTGAATTTGCAAGTAGTATGATGGAAATGTGGATCTCAAAGAAAAGTCATGATTAATGTTTCTAGAAACCAAACATAAAAATGTATTAGGACATGCTCCTTTAACTTGCAAATAGTATGGTCGAAATGTGGATCTCATGGCTCTTCATGATTAACGCTTCTAGAAATCAAACATAATTTAATGTATTAGGACATGCTCCTTTAGGCTTGGTAGAATTACCTTTGATTTTTATTTCTCTCTCTCTCTCTCTCTCTCTCTCTCTCTCACACACACACACACACACATATATATTTGAAGAGATGATCCCATTATATTTTTTATTCATAGATCAAATGTCATTTAAATATAATATTTATCATAATGTACAATGATTCATTCCATATTATTTATAAAAAAATTTATTAAAAAATTAACCCTTTAAATGATGAACCTAGTTAATGCTTCTTCTTCATGAAGAAGACTACTTCATCTTTCAATTTTAATTTGATGATGGTCCTTTGTTATCTTTCTTGACTGTGTAATATTCCTAATTAGCGACAGCTAATTGGAATATTCAACTTTGTATATTTTTTCCTTCTATGGTTTGTAAATAAATAACAAGTGAGTAAAGAGGAGCCTACGTGCACTCTAGAAGCTTCTACACAGATAAGGATGGGGATGTGGAGGAGAGAGAGGCTACGACGGGTTTTGGAGGGAAACCAATGCTATAAAAGATGGAGGAGCCTCCTCATTTGGATCATTCTAGATTTTTTGATTTTAGAGTGAGACTTTGGTCTTCTTTAGCACGCTGGCTGTTTAGCCTATCTGTAGCACTATTTAGTGCACCGAGTGTCTCTGTGCGGGGACTTCGAGTGCCTGCTCGGGAAAGGTTTATTTTCTTCCATTTTGTGAGTCGTTTCATTTTTTGGGTTTGTTGCGGAGGTAGAGCTGATAGAGACTGCACAGTCACTAGGGAGAGGACGCAGTCTATTGTGGAGGGGCTCCGGATTGGTGTTTCTATAGACGATTTCACCGAGATTTCGCACAGAGTGTCAGCCTTAGCCCATTAGAAGTTTTTGGCAGAGTTTGTGGTAGTATTTCACCTGTTTCTATCTAGCTACTACGTTGTACCTTGCAGGCCAGCGTAATTCACTGGGGAGGCTGTTTCTGGTGTTTTCGGGGGTTGGCCATTCTTGGAATGGTTTGTGGATCTTGTCCAGGTTGTTGAGGAGAGGAGGTTTGCAGAGTTTCAGCTCATTCTGGCAAGGGGATCAGCCCCTATCCTTCAGTCCATTCCAGCAGTTGTAGCTACACAGCAGTTTCCAGCAGCTAGGACGCAGTTCCTAGAGTAGCCAGTTCCAGTATTCTCTAAGAGTGTTTTATCACTTTCCTTGTGAAATATTAGCCTATTGTACTCCATTACATTTCTCAGATTAATAAAATGGCTCAGAATTTCTTCTACATGTTTTTTGGATGAGTTTCCGTAGTTGTCGTTGTTGCCGTATACTCTTTCTATTGTATGTCTATTATTGTTTTTGAGAATTCTAGTTCTATACCACTTGGTGTGTTATCTTTCACTCTTAGACAGAGTCTGGAAAGGGTCAGGTAGCCTCCGGATCTCGTCCTCTTTAGAGGCGACATATCTCGTAAATGCCCTCCCAGTCTATCTCTGGTTGGAGTTTGCTTGTGTTTTAGAGATATCCCTGAAACGAGATATTACAGTGGTATCAGAGCATAGTTCTGGCTCAGCCTATGGTTTATAAAATCAGGAAAGAGATGACACAGAGGCCAAATTGTTTGGAGAGAAACTATTGACAGTAGCAGCTGCAGTGCCCAAAAAGGAAATTGGAATAGGGTCAAACTACAAAGGGTCAGATTTTGAAGGTTACAATTAGAAGAAACCCTTTCTGAGTTTTTCTGGGTTTTGGGCAAGGATCATCTTCCCAAATTCTTAGAATTTTCCGAGCAATTTTCAGTGGGTAAATCAGAGGTCGAAGTCAGGCATAAGTGTATTCATGGAGCAGCAGTGCAGTTTCTGGAGGAGCCAATGGACATAGAACTTGAGGAGCTTGTGATAAACATAGGATAGGAGGAGCCTGTAGACAAAAAGTAGGAGGAGCTGATGGCAGGTGATGATGATACGAAGAGATTTTGGGAGATGCTCATCAAATCAGTACAGGATCTGTCGAGGTAGATTGAGGTGATGGGGCAGAGATTCACCGCTGTGGAGGCTAGACAGCGTGAAACCCAAAGAGGTTTCTAGATTGGCGAGGGATCAAGCACATCCCACCATTTTCCAGGGCATGATGCCACTTAGTATATGGCATCACATACACCCACACGTTCCACTATGCCCACTTTTTTGGGTGCAGACATAGGGGTAGTAGCACAGCAGGAGCCAGATCCTGGCCACATGGGTGATTATTTCGCCGAGTATCAGGCATATGGGAAAGAATTCATGGATGCCCTTCCATTCAGAGATTCTTTTCAGCTCCAACGAGATAGTAAACCCTGCCAATTTCACAGAGGGAACAAGCACACACATGATGGGGGCTTCCAACGCATAGTGGGAAAATTCCATTTACCGACATTTGACGGGTCATCCAAGCATTCAGAAAAAGCTTGGGTGGAGAAGTTGGATGCCTCTTTCCAGCT